>BPLS01032180.1:0-55835 GCA_019656275.1 Rhododendron kiyosumense
AAGGGAGGTTGATTCTTGAAGTTCTTGAGAGATGGAGTGGAGTTTTGTGAGAGAACGAGAGAGAGAGAGAGAGAGAGAGAGCGAGAGAGAGATTCGGCTGGTGTGAGAGAGAGAGAGAGAGGAGGGGGGGGGTGGTAATGGGAGAAAAATGATCTCCTACACACCACACACACCCCTTTTATACCCCTATATCTTTTTATCACACCCACACTCCCTCATGTCTCAATTCTATCATTTAAGCCCCAAATCAAATAAACTCACAAATTTTCTCTTTTATTCGATATTCTAGCATTTATAAAACCTTTAAACCATTTTCAAAAAATACGGGTCTCCACAGAATAGTTTATGATTTCTATTAATAGAGGGTTTCCATTAATGGAGGGGTGTTAGCCCTATATATAAATACCCCCCTCACTCTTTCAAATAAGGGGTTAGAAAAAAAAACAGAGGTTACAAGCATGTAATTATCCAACACACTTCTTTCAACCTCAAACATCAAAGCTCAATCATCCATTCAAACTAAGCCAAAGATATAATACATTTGTTCTACTTTCTGTTCTGGTCCCTGAGGGGAGTTGGCAGGGTTAAGATTGGTAATCAATATCAGTCCTGGCTCTAAATCTAGTAAGGTTTCAAAAACCATTATGACTAGAATCAGTGTGCGCCGATTATAAGCACGCACACCAGTCTTTGGTTGCGCGCGCAGATCTTGCGTGGGGATTTATGTCTAGTCATTTTATGCTTTTACATATTTATGCATCATTGCAAGCATGTTAATAACCAGTTTACTGCTTTTCTTAGTTAAAACTACTAGTTTTATTTCAATGTGTGTATCTGTTGCGATGGAGTACCCCTGGGGTCTTTCTGAACATATATCAGAACCCAGAAAATGTAAAACCAAGCACTAGTCAGGGGGCTCAAACCCGCATGCTAAAGTGGTTTACCCGCGCACGCACATCCCTTTTTGGCCAGTTATTGGCCTTTGCATGGGTAACTAGGCCTTGACCTCTATTTTATCCCCCATACTGTTTATGGGCTGCCTATTCTTTTTGTGGCTTTGTAGCCAATTTTAACTGTCCATAATTGTACATAAACTGCTTATAAACTGTTTGGTTTGTCTTGGGTGTGCACTAGTCATTTCTAGAGCCCAAAGGATTGAAAATAAGAGCCATGGGCTTTAAGATTACTGGCGCGCGAGTGTCTTGGTGTGGTGCATGCTGGTTGGGTCAACATGTAGTGACTTGGTCAGTGCATGCTAGGTTCTTCATGCGTACGTTATCTCCAAAACAGTGGCCCTCCAGTCTGTTTAAACTCTCACAGGAGTCTGTTTTCATCCTATACTAATTATTTCAATAAGCGAGCATGTCATCTATCACATCCTGCCAACATGTTACAATTTTAAACCCCTTTAAATTGTTCCCCTACCCTAATTGGCTAAAAATGATTAATGAGAGAGAAGCGTAAACGATTTATAAATGTCCGAGTAGAGATTGATTTCCAGATTGGGCGAAAGGGGTGCCTTAAAACCCTTCCCCTCTCATAACCTAGCTCCCGAACCTCAGATTTCAAGGTGATGACGGACCAATCTACGCCTTTTCAAAAATCAAACAATGTAGCAAGCGTTTCAACTTCGATTCCTTGGGTGGCATACCTTCAAACCCAAGTGGTGACTCTGAATTGAGCATTTTGCTACGCTTTTCCAAAAAGGGCGCACTCGACAAAACACCAGATTTTTAGGGGCGTGTGCCCACAAATTGAAATCCGGCTTCTTTTTAGACCATGTCGAGAAAATCAAACTTGTCAAAAATCATATTGATCGGATGTTATTTGTTATGTTCTCGAAACATATTTATCTTGAGAGGCCCTCGATTCCTCTCATTGGATTGGACCAGACATTCATCTCGGTGTCTAAGCCAATGTATATATTTCATATATGCATAATCGGCCTTGTCAGGGCGGGGACGGTGCCAGTCCTTTGTTGAGCTTCATGTCTCTTCCTGTAAACGTTCTCCGTTATCAAAAACAAATCTGTTCATATCATGACCTTTGACAGTGGTAGGGTTCAATTCTCATGACGCCCGATTGTGACACGTTTCTCCACCATATCAAAGTACTGCCATTTGTCACCCAGAGGTAGTTCACGTGTCGACTCACTGACCTCCACATTGAGCCTAAGGGTATGTTTGGTTTGATGGAATCAAAGTTGGAATGAAATTGTTATTCCAATGATATATTTATTCCCATATTTGGTTCATTGTTAAATGATGGAATGATCATTTCCAACTAGAATTAATATTCACCTTAGTAAAAAAATTGTCATTCCACAAAAAAAAAAAAGAGCAATTGCTATTCTATTTCTTTGTTACACCAAAATTACTAGTGTCACTCCAAGATTAACTAATGCTAGATCAAACTTGAGAATAAAAATGGATATTTCAATCTCATTTCCTCTAATTCCATTCCAACCTTATTTTCATTCCATTGTCAATTCCATTCCATCGAATCAAACATACCCTAAGTATTGTTAATCTTATTATGCACGTAGAAATTTTAATTTCTCATTTTCCATCGTGAATGTATGCGCAAATCCGAATCACACATATATTAGGTTCTCTCATTTTTGTGCGTTCAATTTTCAATTGTACCATTTTAGGTGGATATAGGGGTTGTTTGATAAAATAAATACAACACTTAAAATTGAATGAATTAAGTAATAAGTGATTAAGTAGGTTTGATAACTATATTTTACATTATTGAAAGATTAAGTGAATCTTAAAATGTAGGCCAAACAGTTGATAAAATTAAGTAGTTTCGATTGAATTTATGAGTCCTTTATACTACCACCATTATCATTGCTACCGCCACCATCACTACTACCCCCTCTTCACCACCACCACCACTGTTACCACAAACACTCCTTTTTTTTGAACAACAAAGCAAAATTTTATTGATAAGGAAAAAGGATTACAAAGCAAAACTCAAGTTGACAAGAAACCAACAGAGCACCCAAAGGGCCAAGCCCGGATCACCAAGGGGTCTAAATAGATATAAATATAACAATAAAGCCTGCAAGAAATTCAAAACCCAAATACTACAATAAAGCCCAAAGCACCGAAACCCTAACCCAAAAACTAAAAGGCATAACTCATAGACAACATAGACCTAGCCGGAGACCAACCTATAAACAATATGGGCCAGCCTAAACAGCAACCCTACCCACCACCAAACGCGGCCACTTGGGGTGAGACGGGCCGCTGTCACCACCGTCCCTGAAGCTCGGGGAACAAGCCCCTGTTGCTACCCCAAAGAACGGCCCGACCACCCCACAACAGGCCGCCTTACCACAACCCACCCACAGCCACCAACTGACCAACACCACCCTTCATCAGCAAAACACCGTCAATCCAACTGCCACAGCTCCTAAGCCCCACCATCGCCACTACCTACTGCCATCAAAACTACCCCAACAACCACCAGATCCACTACACCTGAGCACCACCCCACCAAACTACCAGCAAACCACACCTGTAAAACACAAAAAAAAAAAAAAACCCTAACCTAAACGCCCTCAGCCCAAAACCAAAAGCACCATTGTTGCCAAAACCAACAGCCACCATTAAACCAACCCTCCATCTCCAATGAAGCACCATTACCACAAACACTTTGCCGTCGCCACTACTGCCACCATTACCACCATCGGTGCACCCCTACCATCACTACACCACTACCGCCACACTACTAACACCAGTACTCCACCTCCACCATAATCACTCAGCCATCGTCGCTGTTATGACTACCATTACCACCGTCGCAACCACTCCACCGCCACCGCCACTACCACTACCTCTACCACATACACTTTGCTCCTGCCGCTAGCTCTACCACCATCACTACACTACCACCGCCACCACAACTACTCCATCACAATCACTTCGTCGCCGCCACAACCACCACCACTTCCACTTCCACCATCACTCCACATTCCACCCCCCATCGTCACCACAAATACATGGTAACTTGCAGTAAAATTAAGTGTTTTGTACTTAGTAAAAACTATGTATTCATATGCACCGTGTATCTAAGTGTTTCATACGCTTGCGTTTACTCATACGTCCCTAAGTGTTTCGAACTTGGAGAGTTCGTGCATGTATTCATATGCACCTAATTTTTTCATATTTGACAAATTTGTATTTGTTCGTACACGCCAAGGTACAGGTGCCCATTCTCTACTCCCCAATATGAAGGGAGAAAGAGCACGTGAGTTTCTAGCTCTGTATTTGTACTTACACAAAGAACTGTGGAGAAAAACAAAAAAACAAAAAATTCAAAAATTTTAGTCCATTGCCAAAGCAGAATTGTATTCATAATTCGGAACTCAATGGAGCGTTATGCGTACCCCTTGCAACTACAAAATATATAAAAAAAAATAAGAGAATTATATTCATAACTCCCAAACAACACGGTATGCATCCTAAAATAAAAAGAGGATAAACTGAAGTCTTTTAAACAAAGAACTTCCTCAAATTGTGGACATTCCAAGGCCTTGGCACTGGTTCTCATCCAGGTCCACCAACCGATAAGACCCTATGTCCACAGCCTTAGTTACTCGATACGGGCCTTCCCAATTGGCCCCCAACTTGCCCTCGTTCTTCTCCTTGGTGTTGCCAAGCACCTTTCGTAGTACCAGGTCTCCAACACCAAACTCTCATGGGTGAACATGTTTATTGTAATTCTTCATGAGCTGCTCCTGATAAGAGGCCAAATGTACCAAGGCCCACTCTCTTCGTTCCTCGACAAGATCTAACTCAATCTCCAAAGCCCTATCATTGCCCCCACTTTCAACCAAAGTGGTCCTATTTGTCGGCAAATCAATCTCGAGTGGTATAACAACCTCTATCCCATACGCTAACAAATAGGGGGTCTCTCTCATAGACCTCCTAGGCGTTGTTCTGTGCGTTCATAGGACCAATGGTAACTCGTCGGGCCATTTGCCTGTAACGGCCCTGATTTTCGGTAAATAAAAATTTCGTTGAATATTTGAATTTGCTTTTAACTTTCTTGTAGTATGTCATAATTACATTTTTTGCCCTTCAAATTTCATTTCTTGACTTTTAGCCCTACTTAGCAAGCCTAGTTAGCTTCTAATCGACTTGTTGGAGAAACCAAACTAGGAAGTCACCCAGTCACTAGATGAACCTTTTGAACCTTGTTGCCTTTATCCATTGGTCGATAGAAGTTAGGATAATCTTTGTCCATTGGACAATAGGTCTTCCATTAAAATAATTTGGTTAGTACAAAGATATTGTATTTTAAAGGGGTATATGCACATGTGCTAGTACATTTAATATTTGTTTATTGGGTATTCTCGCGCCTTCCTATTATCCATTGGATAATAACTACAAGGGAATTTATTACCCATTGGGTAATAGCATTAGTCTTCCAACAAAGTACAAGGTATTATTTTTATATTCAAGTATGGGATTTTTATGTACTTTTGTGCATTTAAATATTGGGGTGTATCTAAACCCTAGATTTGTTTAGTACTAATGTCTTTATAAAAATTAGATTTTCACACATGCTTTCAAGGACAACTTTGGTTATTTTAATATAAAAGGTCCCTAGCAACTATTGTCCATTGGATAATAAAAGTTAGAGGATTTATTATCCATTGGGTAATAGGTTGTTCTTTCAACCAAATACAAGGGTTTAATAAAATAGTCTTTTTCAAAATTCCCCATGGATGAAGTACCAATATTTTATTATGGGACTTAAAAAACCCTAAGATTCCTGAGTTCTCCTATAATATTCTTCGTTGGGGTTTTGTACCCAATTAAATTAGTTTAAAGAGGAGTCTTGATTGCTTAGTACCTTAGTTAATATTATAATGGTACTTGGATGATTAAATATATACTAGTACACATGTGTTTATTAGTTGTTCAAATCTTAGTCCTTAAGTCTTTTGATCTCAAGTACCAAAGGTACTATTATTTTAATTGTTTTCTTGTACCATTAGTATATATATGTATGTGTGCGGTACCATGCAAGAGAGAGAGAAAGGGAGAGAGAGAGAGATGCCGAGAGAGAGAGAGAGATGCCGAGAGGGAGAGGAGGAGGGAGAGAGAGAGAGAGAGAGGAAGAAAGAAGGAAGTTAGGTTGTACTTGGGTTTGATCTTCCTTATACTTCAAATCCTTGGGTAAGATTCTTCCTAGCCAAGAATATATTCTTCCATTGTCCTTCTACATTTGTTTAACACAAAATCTTGTACAAATTATCCTTTCTCTTCCCAAATCTTCCAAGAATCAAATCCTAGCCATGCAAGCCTAGGGTTAGCCTTTGATCTTTCAAAGAATTCTTGGCATGTGTCAAAATTTGAGGTAGAGAGAGGGGGGGTGGCTGGCCTTGAGAGAGAGGAGAGAGCCAAGGTTTTGCCTATAAATAGCAAGTCATTCAAAGCATTTCAGCTCACACCTTCTCTTCTTGCTCCAACTTCTCTCTAGAAACCATTTCTGTTTTTCCAGGCAGCCTACTGCCCTTCGGAAATCCTCAGTTTTCTCCTGCTTAAATTAGTTTTTAGAACCAACTCCCTTCGGGAAAGTTGTAGAGCACTTCGAGACCTTCAAGTTAGACCCAAGAACCACCCCAATCGGTGAAGAAATGACAAAGATATTGGCATCCGAAGTTCAGTAAAATTCTCAGATTTCCATTTCCAGACAGCTTACTGTCTCTTCCTTATTCACCATTTTTCTCCTACTTAAAGTAGTTTCTAGGATTAACTTCCTTCACGAAAGTTGTAGACCGTTTCTAGAGCTTCGATTTTGATCCAAGAACAATCATATTCGGCCAAAGATTGACCGAGTTACTGCCATCCAAAGTTCGGTCCAGATTTGAAAGTTTCACCGCCCGTAGAATTTTCCAACTTGCTTATTCGGCCCCGACTAGTTTCGGATCAAGGTAGGATCTTCTTATCTTCCATTCCAAGTAGAAAGTAGGTTATCTTTATTTACTTTCCATCTCAAGTATTTGTATTTTGATCTTTAAGGTGATTATGAGCGTGCATATATGAATTGTTTGTATTACTTGTGGCGTGATGAAGCATAAGTGATTTTCACTCCAAGGGCGTCCGAACATATGGCGTTATGCTTTAAGCATTGATTTGAGTATGTTGAATGATCTTGTTAGCAATGATTCATGCTTACTTTTGTCCAACCGCGAAGTCTATGCATGAAAACGAGACACGAGAACCAAGAAAGTAGAAACATGACACCTAGGGTGTGGTTAATGAAAAGCGTGTTTGAAATAGGCGAAATGTTTTGGAAACCGCAATGTGGTCGGACTTGCCCATTGTGTGAGGTGTGTGTGTGTTCCAATGGGAATCCGGAATAGCGAAACCATTGTGAGGGTGTGTGCGTTCCCATGGGAACCCGGAGCGGCGGAACCATGGTGAGGTATGGCTTGGTTATCCGCGGAGATGAGCCAATGCAATTGTGTGCCAATGGGAACCCGGAGCGGCGGAACCATTGTGCGGATACTCGGGAACCCGGAGCGGCGGAACCGAGGTTGGGTGTGTAACTTGGTTATCCGCGGAGAGGAGCCAATGCAATTGTGTGCCAATGGGAACCCGGAGCGGCGGAACCATTGTGCGGATACTCGGGAACCTGGAGCGGCGGAACCGAGGTTGGGTGTGTAGCTTGGTTATCCGCAGTATGGAGCCAATGCAATTGTGTGAGTTAAACAAATGATTTTGGAAAGGTTGATTTGTATATGAAATGGAGACACGGTTTACAATGAGTCGCGTAGGAGAAACTCATAACTCTTGGACACCAACGTTGATATCAAATGCAGATGTGTCATTGTTAATTATTTTGGCTAGATTAGCATGTGTTATGTGGAAATTATTGACTTTATGATGTATTGCTTGTAAGTTATGGGTTAGTGGGTTTGGATTACTCTATTGAGCTCTTGTAGCTCATGGTGTTACCTTTGGTGACCCTGACATATTATATTGGTAGCGACGCCAGTATAATGTGTCAGACCTTGTAGATGAACAGGGTGAGCTGTACACTTTAGAGGCGTACGGAGCTGAAGAGCTGGCTAGGATGGAGAAGCAGGCGGAGCTGTAGTTAGGAACCCTATATTCCCTCCCTTTTGTATTGAAAGTACTCTTTTGAGAGTAAGAATGTAATAAAAAGCTAGACTCTATTTTGAAGTTTTAATAAAATGTCTTATTTAATGTACCAAAAATTTGGGGCGTTACATTGCCCTTCTTCTTGTCTAACCTCTTCTTAATCCCATCAAGAATAGTCTTGTTAAATGCTTCTACCTGCCTATTACTATGAGGGTAGGCTGGGGTGAAATAATAGTTTCTTATCCCATAGTGAGAACAAAAAGCTTTGAAATTTTTCTAGAACTGTGTCTCATTATCAGTGATCAATGAATAAGGGACCCTAAACCATGTGATAATACTTTTCCAGACAAACCTTTCTACCATAGGTTCTGTAATTTTGGCCAAAGGCTCTGCCTCAATCCATTTCGTGAAATAGTCCATTGCAACCAACAGGAATTTTCGGTTCCCAGTTGCCTTGTAAAGTGGACCAACGATGTTCAATCTCCATTGCGCAAATGGCCCAGGGCATGTTAATGACACCATGTTTTCGGATCATAGGTGATAACTTTTGACACTTTTCACAAATTTTCATACAAACTTTTGCATCTTCTTGCATGTGCGGCCACCCCCTGGGTTATTGCTCAGTGGGCTATGGATTTTCCCTTAACATGACTTCCATAGGTTCCATCGTGAATCTCGTGGACGAATTTCTACACCATCTCGGGATGCACCCAAAGCAAATAAGGACCTGTAAAGGACTTTCTATACAACTTCCCTTCTAGGGATAGCCAAAATCAAGTTGATTTTGTCTTTATCTTATGAGCCTCCTCTTTGTCACAGGAGAGTGTCCCATCTTGTAGGAACTTCACAATTGGATCCATCCAACTTGGTCCTTGATTCACGTCCAAGACCAACTCTACACTTCTTTCAATGCTAGGCTCAATTAGGTAGTCTACCACCACCCGTCTCTTGAACTTGGTTGGAACAGCCGCGGCCAACCAAACTAGCGAGTTTGCATGGGCATTCTGCCTAGAACTTATTGCTCAACATAAACCTTCTCGAAAGTGTCAAGCAAGTCCTTGGCAGCTTCCACGTAGGCTGCCATCTTTTCATTCTGGGCTTCGTTGTAACGACTTGGTTCGTCAAGCACCACAAACCAAAACATAATTAAATTGATTGTTACACACCACCGACCAACTCAATAAACAACAAATAACTAACGGAACGCCAACACCCATTTTTCTTAAGAAACTACATAATCTCTCGGTACACCTTTGACATACCCGTCTCTCTCTGTAACATTCCCCACTCTCTGCCTCTCCTCCACCAACAGGAGCGTTTTTCATCTCTCCAAATCCCCTTCCCTTTTTTTTCCTCTTCCACGTCCCAACTCCCTCTGTATCTTTATTAATCTTGTCTATTAATCACACAAATTCTCTCCTCACATGCACACATGCACGTGTAGTACTTTTAAGCAGTAAACTTCTCCCTTCGTGCACGTGTACTAGGCTACCAGCCAAGCCTTATATGGAGTATATCTAATACTCCCTAAACCAAGTTAACAAAAGACATATGTAACTTCTAAAATCCACGGCAAGTTTTGTTTGATAATCCCAGTCACGTGAAATTCACTTGCACACACACCCCTATTTGTTTTCGTCCCAAAAATGGGTCCTATTTTTCAGCTTAATTTCATATTCATACATACACATCCAACGGTTCACATGCACAACCTCACGAATTCGGATTTATAAATGAAAAGATTATTTTAATACACGAGTCAACCACCACCATGACCCGACCCTGTAGAAAAATGAAGTACGGGTCTCACATTTGTACTCTCCAGATAGTTGATTCACCACAAGCTGTGATTCATAATATACCCTAATCCTCTTCACCTTCAAAGTCTTTGCATTCCTTAGGCCCGCCAAGAGTGCTTCATACTTTGCCATGTTGTTTGATGCACTAAAGCCCAGCCGAACAGATAGCTCAAGCATTACCCCTTCGGGAAGGAAGAGCACAACTAATCCCCGATCCAGTATTACACACTGAACCGTCCATAAACAATTTTCATTCCAGAGGGTCCTACTTGACTGGTGATTCCTTTTCCCTGGGAAGGAATCCCTGTGCTTGTTCTTTTCTCGTAGGAGGCAGTGGAGCTACAGCCGGGATGAACTCTGTAACAAAATTAGTGAACTCTTGCACTTTGATCGTAGTGCGCGGTTGATAGTCAATGTCATATTGACTCAATTCCACCGACCATGTTGATACTTGTCCCGATAAATCTACCTTTCGTAGCAATGACATCAATGGAAGCTCTGTCTAAACCACTATCTTATGGCTTTGGAAGTAGTGCGGTAGATTTCTTACCGCTGTCCTCAAAGCCAAAACTAGCTTTTCAAGGGGCAGATATCTCGTTTCTGCATCTAACAACGTTTTGTTCACGTAGTACACATAGATTTGTTCGGATTGCTTATTCCTTAGCAACACTGCACTGCTTGTTCAAAAATTGCTAAGTACAAAATCAGAGACTCACCTGGCTCTAGGGTTGACAGAAGCGGCACTGTAGCCAAGTACTCCTTCAAGTCTTGGAATGTCTGCTCACATTCTGCTCCCCCACTCATATCCTTCCCTCTTTTTTAGCAACTGGAAAAAGAGTCTGCATTTATCACATGATCAGCTAATGAACCTGTTGAGAGCTGCTGCCATCCCAATAGCCTTTGGACCTCCTTCGTCGTCTTGGGACTCCGCAGCCTCTGCAAGGTTGCTATTTGATTGAGATTCGCCTCTATCCCTCTTATTGTCACAAGGTGACCTAGGAATTTTCTAGAACTAACCGCAAACGCGCACTTCAAGGCGTTGAGTTTTAACTTGTAGTTTTGCAGTATCTCGAAAGCTTTCTTCAAGTTGGTGATATGGCTTTGCTTCCTCTTGCTTTTCACCACCATATCATCTATGTATACCTCCATAGTTTTGTCGAACAACTTCTTGAGCAAAATCGTTGCTAGCCTCTAGTACATTGCTCCTGCATTCTTGAGTCCAAAGGGCATAACGTTGTAGCAATATAGCTCTCTTGACATGATAAATGAGGTCTTTTCCTGGTCAGGCCCAAACATAGCAATATGATGATATCCTCGATATGCGTCAAGGAAGCTCATCCTTACATACCCCGCAGTCACATCAACCAATTGATCTATTCTCGGGAGCGGGAAACTATCTTTAGGACATGCCTTGTTCAAGTTCGTGAAGTCTACGCATATATGCCACTTCTGTTCTTCTTTTCACAACTACTGTGTTGGACAACCACTCCGAATAATAAACTTTGTGTATAGCTCTGGCCTCTAGTAAACGATCGACCTCCTTGATGACAGCATCCGCGTGCTGTACAGCCGATCTTCTCTTTCTCTGAATTACATTTTTATGTTCGGGATCCACATTCAAGTGGTGTCAAATCACATTTGCATCTACCTCGGGTACCCATCTGACCACATCTATGTGCTCCTTCAAAAACCCTACCAACTCGGCTTTCTCATCCTTTCCCAATGTTTCACCAATCAGAAAATACCTCTCTGGATCAGTCTTGTTGATCTATACTTTCTTTAAACCTTTAACCACCTTCTCGACTGGGTTTCCTCTGACATCTTCGATGGTCGGCTGATCTGGAACCTCCACAGCTTGGACCCATTGGGCCCTTGGGGCCTTCTTGATTATGGAAATCAAGCACTGTTACGCCACCTTCTGGTTGCCTCTGATCCTTTCAATCCCATTGGAACCTAGGAACTTAACCATCTAGTGGTAAGTGGAAGACGTTGCCCTCATCTTGTGCAACCATGTCCTCCCTATAATCACGTTATAGGAGGATGGTATGTCCACTACCAAAAAATTGGTTCGCAGTACAATTGTCCCTGCCCGAACAGGTAGTGTTACTTTTCCTAGTAGCCACATTGCTCCTGCACTAAACCCGACCAGAAGGGTTATTGATTATACCAGATCTGCCTGAGTCAATCTCAACTTCTTGAATGCTTCGTAGTACAGCACCTCTTTGCAACTTCCCGAGTCCACCAAGATTTTCTCAATGTCATACTCCTTAATTCATAGGGTTATGACCAAAGCATCATTGTGCAGCACTTGGACTCCTCCTAGGTCCTCATCCGTGAAGACTATGCCCTTGCCGCATACTTCGCCTTCACGTCCTCTTTTCTTTCCCCGATGCATGACATGCTAGTCGTGCTTGACTTGCCTCTAGAGCAACCTCACCTCATTTCTCATATAAGGTGTGGCTAATCCATGAATCGTATGGATTACACCTTTTGGATTTTGTACGTAATCCAACTCCATTGTCCTCCCATTCTCTTTGGGTCCTCCCTGGATGAACTCTTTGAGATATCCTTGTGCTACTAGATCGTCAAGGTGCCTCTTGAACATCTCACAGTCTTTTGTCACGTGACCCCAGTCTTTATGGTAGCTATAGTGCTGACTCGCTCGCTTAGCATCCTTGTCTCCCTTTAATCTCAGCGGCCACTTGAAGTAAGGACGATTCTTTATTTGAAAAAGAATTTTATAGATTGGTTCTTTCCAGACCGTGGTTACTGAAAAAGAAAGACTTGAGGTCAAAAGCTTGCCTCTCTTTGTACGGCTCTTTCTTATTCTACCCGTTCTCCTTCCTCTTTATGTAGGTCTTGGGCTTTGGTTTGTCCACCTTCCTCGCGGGCCCCTTTGCCTATTTGGCTACAACTTTTCCAACCTCTGTAGTATGTCATCCTCCATTCTGGCATGCTATTCGATTCGCTTCATCAATTTTGCTAACATGTCCACCAGACTCATGTTTAATGACCATTGCAACTCTCTTCGAACAGGCAATCCGGTTTTGAACGTTGCTATTGCATACTTTTCACTGCAACTTTCAATCTCATTGAAAGTCTCCTAGTACTTCTTTGCATAGTCCCTGATTGGCTCATTCTCTCCCTGCTTCATTGCGGAGAGGCTCTCAAAGTTTTTTGGCGCTCTTTTGCTCGTCAAAAACCGAGCAGTAAATTCTTCGGCTAACTACCTCCATCCTCGTATGGAGCGCGGGTCCAGCTTATGGAACCAGGACAAAGCTACCTTTCCCAGACTTGACGGGAACATCTTGCACATGATGACATCGTCCCCATTGTGCATGAACATACCTTGCTGATAAAGTTGGACGTGAGCTACGGGATCTGCACTTGTTTCATATAGAACGAACGCACCGTGCTTCACCCTACTTGTCAACCTTGCTTCCTGCAACCTTCTTGCGAAGGGAGAGGCAGCTATGTTGCTGAGGGCTTTCCGTGTCGCTTCTCGTACAGTCATGGTTCTGTCCTTTTGTCTTCTGGTATTGTGAGCTCCGTGCTTCTCCCAATTGGTGTTAGGTTTCTCGTACTTATACCTATGGTGCTTCCTAGTCCCTCCTTCTTTGGGGGTGGGGCTCCGGCTCCTACTCTTTTTTTGTGAAGAAGTCTTTTGTTGCTCTAGAGTATGGCTTATACTTCTGCTTATCTGTTTTCGTGAAGAAGCTTTTTTCTGCTTTGGAGTACGACTCCTACTTCTGCTCCTTCTTCTTTGTGAAGGAGCCTTGTTGTACTCTACCAGTGCTCGTCTGTCTTCCTTAGAGTTTCTTCGTAAAAGTTTGAAATCTTTGGGATTTTCCTGGATCCACTCTATCTCTTGAATTTCGTATTCTTGTCTCTTGATCAAATGAGCGAACTCCTCGATTTTCTGTCTTTTTTTATTAAGGATATCATCACCGTTGTGCACACTTTTTGAGGGTGCAGCAGACTCCTCCCCACGGCGAGATTTCTCTCTCCGTGTGGACCCCGTAGCCATCCTTCCTTCTCTGTTCTTAGAACTATTGGGGACGATCAGAGGGTTCCCCTTGCTTGCTGTCTTCCTCCCGTGTCCTGCTTCAGGCTTTCTCGGAGCACCAGGTGGGGATTTGTCTACCCCTTCGTCAAGCAAGTTCTTTGGATCGAGTGATGTCGTTGGGTCTTCTCCCACCATGGTTGTTTTTCAAAGGGAACTCTTTCATTTCCCATAGACGGCACCAATTGCAGGTGGCAAAAAGTGATGGTACTTGTAATAGCACTTTGAATACAATGGCTACTCGTGCCGTTTAACCGGAACCCTAATTTGCAAAACAGATAGGAGTGAGTGCACCTATGCCTCTCGTCGGCATAGGCCCTCCGATGCCTAAGTTAGTGTCACATATCGGAGAAAACCCTAATTATCAGTAGGAAAAAAATGTGATTGCAACGTATTGCATACCCTTTGTCTCTAGGTTTACCTCGTATTTATAGATATGTGTTTGCTTGTTGGCCAAGCGTCCTTGTTGTCCTAGGTTTCCTATCTTGTATAGGAAACCCAGGATAATCCGGATTCCCGTTTCCTTACCGATTCATTCCTTAGTCCTTTTAGGACTCCTTTCCATAGTGGGCCGATCACCCTTCCTTCATTAGGAGATTCACGCAAATCCTTTATTTGCGGGATCGTAATCCTTTTCGGAGTACAACTGTACTGGAACCTTCTAGAATATCTCCACCGCCTTATCTCTTAAGGTAGCATTCTCGGGTGTTTTTCCTCTATTCGGCCATTTCATTGTCGAACAGATGTTTCCTCTAGTGACTTCTCGTATCATCTGTCTTTATTGCCGACCACCGTTCTCATCAGCGGTGTGGTCCGTCTTCACTTATCCCATAGTCCCATGTATCACGTGTTCGGGTACTAATTGAGCCTGTTCGAGAATATATCCCTACAAGAAACACCATAACTAATGGAACTAAAATTTATTTATAATTTTTTAATTCAGTGCTTAATATCTTTATCAAACAGTTTTTCAATTTAAAAAATTCAGCATTCAACTTTCAGTACTTTTTTTTTTCTTCTGCTTTTAGTTTCAGTTTTATCAAACAACACTATAGTGAAAATATCTTCCTAATTGCGTCACAATATGTATTTTTTGTGATCGGCAATGACGAAATGTTATTATTAGCTGTATAAAAAAGTAAAACATGAAATCGGCACAGTTTGCTAGAAAAATGCTCGAAAGATAAAGCTTCGGGGAAAAAAAAAAAAAGAACCCATGAACTCCATAACAGAAAACTGAATCTATCCTCAAATCTTTAGATTTTTTAAGAAAGTACTGAAGCTAAACAATGCCGATAAGTGAAATTATTCTCTTATCCTTCTATGTTAAAAAAAACTAAACATTGCCGGAAAAAAAGCAACAAATTAAATTGTTAGTTATAAAACGACAAAAAAAAGCAACTAATCATATGAATGCGCAAGTCAGTCTTCAATTACATGTTATATATTAGTATATATAATTCACGAGCCACCACTATAATATTGGCCATGATTATACTTATCGAAGCTTCCTCTCTGTTTTTGTTTTCAATGGCCAAAGATGTTCGGGCCAGCTTACATGCGCTTCAAACATTCTCGATCTCCTGATCTCCACTGTGAATGTGTGATCAAAGGAATACCATCCACGTTGGGAGCAGAGATGGCTCTAGGTATGGGCATATGGGGACCATGACCCTCGCATTGTTTCAGTTTTTATTTTTATTTTTATAATTTTAATATAAATAGTATTAGTTAATTTTTTTTGGTTAAGAACACCTAAATCCATTAAAAATATGTTTGTTTGAGGCTCCAAAACCCAATTTCTCTCCCTGCGTCATGGTCTCTCATAAGTTTTTCATTTAATTATTATCTTACTCCTCTTTCTATCTCTCTCCACTTTTACTACCTAAAACACCTCACTCGAAACCTAAACCAAACAAACTACTACTCCCTCCGTTCCTTATTTTGAATCTAGTATTCCATTTTGGACTGTCCCTTAATAAGTGTCTATAGTGGGTAAAAGTTGGTGCATTATCTATTTTGTCTCTAAAAGTATATTCTATTTAGAAAAATAAGTGAGTAAAACTGTAATGATGATGGGTTAGTAGGAAAAGTGGAGGAAAAAGTTGATGTGAAATGTATAATGATAATGTCTTTTTAATAAGTTGGAGTTACGAAGCAGAACATTTAAAAAGGAATTGAGGAAATATTAGATTTCCGAGCTTTGAAGTTTGAAAATCTTGTTCATAGTTCGGCCCCCCGTATTTACAGAATTCTGATTCTGTCCCGGGCTGGGACTAAATAATTCACAAAATATTTCACTCGTGCGGTCTGGCCTAGGGGTTGCCAAACGAAGCTTCGCTCCATTAATCCTGAAAGTAGACATGAAGCCTCGTGATCGATTTCATTGGGTCAAGACTTTTACCAGTCAAGACATTTCTTTGCATTTTCTCACATCAATTTCGGGCCACAAACCAGTGGGGATAGAGATGGTCTTCTCCTTGGACTTTCCTAGTCATTGCCTATTACTTTTTCGCTCGTTCTCATTCTTTCAGGCCCTGTTTGATAACAGTGATAGATTGATAATGAGTATATTTGTTTGGGATGAGATTAGATGATGAGATTATTAATATCATGTTTGTTTGAGATGAATTAGATGATGAGATTGGATTGATAGAAGAAATTGGTAATGAGAATGGATTGTTAATGAGAAGGGGTTGGGTTTGGACTACGAATACCAAATCTCACGAGGTACTGCTAATACCTCCTAAAGGCCGGATTGGACATCCCAACGGACTAATAGTCCGGACCCTTTTTGATTACCAAATCAGAATATTAATACTCCCATGGGATTAGTAATCCAATCCCAAGTCTCAAACCTCTTATCAAACGGGCCTCAATTCTTATGGAGGAATATGAATCTATTTATGCATATATCTTATTGTTGAAACTTTATAATACTCCAACCCGAAAGCTTAAATTATTAGGTGCAGCTGCCCTGACATTATACATATGTTATCACTTATTCCATAGCGAAACAATGTGGAATTGTGTTTTCTTGCCATACGGCTTCTCTCCGGTCCATATAAATGTACTAGACTGTCTTGTTGGCCCACTTTTGGGCCCATTCTGGACCACTTCGATGATCGAAATTGAACACTTTTTAAATTCATTAATCATGTCAAAAACTACGTTGATCAAATATCGTTTGGTATAATTTTAGAGCACATATATAATGCAAAAAAAAATAGAGATACAAGACTGGATCACAAACCCATTTAACCTATTTATCTCAATATAAATGTCTACGAAATTGTATCAAAGGAATACCATCTACGCTGGGACCAGAGATGGCTCTAGGTGTGGGCGTATGGGGGCCATGACCCCACGTTGTTTCGGTTTTTTTTATTTTATTTTTAATTTCAATATAAATAGTATTAGTTTTTTTTTTTTGGGTTAAGAACACCTAAATCCTTTAAAAATGTGTTCGTTTTGGGTCCCAAAACGCAATTTCTCTCTCTGCGCCATGGTCTCTTATAAGTTTTTCCTTCAATTATTTATCTTACTCCTCTTTCTATCTCTCTCCACTTTTACTACTAAAAAACCTCACTCAAAACCTAAAGGTCCTAAACCAAACAAACTACTATTAGATTTCTGAACCTTGAAGTTTGAAAATCTTGTTCATAGTTCGGTCCCGCGTTTATGGAATTCTGGTTCCGTTCCTGACTGGGACTAAATGATTCACAAAAAATTTCTCCCATGCGGCCTAGCCCTAAAAGGTTGCCAAATGAAGCTTCGCTCCATTAATCCTAAATCTAGACAAGAAGACTCATGATCGATTTCATTGGGTCAAGACTTTTACCAGTCAAGACATTTCTTTAATTTGCATTTTCTCACATCAATTTCGGGCCACAAACCAGTGGGGATAGTGATGGTCTTCTCCAAAATGTTTTAAACGGTTTGGATTAAAAACAAACTATTGTCGGAATTAAATTATCTGTTAATAGTAATAGATTATTTTTAATCCGGATCGTTCAAAACACTTTTGAACGACCGAAATTGAGCTCTGTAATAATTTACTCACGGAGTTCCGTGAATAAGCTATTCTCTTATACATATTCGTCTCTTATTGTTGAAACTTTATAATAGTTTATATCCAACTCAAGCTTAAATTATTAGATGAAGATGCCCTGGCATTATATATGTTATCACTCATTCCATACCGAAACAATACAATGTGGAATTGTATTTTCTTAGCATATAACTTCTCTCGGGTCCATGTAAATATACCAGACCGTCCTGTTGGTCCACTTGTGGACCCACTCTGGGCCCACTTCGAGAATTGAAATCGTGCACTTTTTAGATCTCTTTGAGTACATTAATCACGTCAAAAACTACGTTGATCAAATATCATTTGGCATAATTTTATAGCACATATATATGGCGAAAAAACTAGAGTTACAAGACTGGATCACAGACCCATTTTACCTATTTATCTCAATATAAATGTCTCCGAAATTGTATTAAACGATATTCGATCAACGTGATTTATGACATGGTTAATGGTCTCGGCGACATCTAAACAGTTAACGATTTCGATAATCAAAGTGGGTTCAGGGTGGGCCCAAAAGCAGGCCAACCGTACGGTCCTCCTCCATTTCCTTAACTTCCCTCGCGTGCAGTCCACTTTGATATCACGTGTAAACTTTATATCCATCGCTAGAACTAGTATGATATATAAGGTCTTGGGTTCAAATAAAATTAGAAAACAATCTACAAGTAAACACTAAATTTCTTGTCCAGAAAAAGCAAAAGACAAGCAAATTTACGCTATAAGTGTTTGTGTAAATTTCGTGTGCCCCTAATATGATTGTTCTTTCTCCTTCAGTTAAGCGGCAAATCCAAAACTTAAGCATAATCTTTAATTACCTGATGTATTTATGTAGAAAAAAATGGGGGAAAAAAAATGGCAAAAGCTTGAAATGGTGGAATTATATTTAATTTTCCAGGAAATATACATTTAGCTGGGTTCTGGGAAGGTCTTTGACTGATCAACTGGATCATGAAGTGGAACTAGTTCAAAAAAAAATAAATAATAATAATCATAATTATAAAAAGGGTTCAGTGATAGTAGCCAAACACTTCACTCCACTAGCTAGAATAATCACACTTAATTGCCTTGTTCTTTTATCTTTTTGCGTTGTTTGAAAATCTTTTGATGATACCACTTGACAGATTCGACAAACTTTATCCCTCTTACTACTTTCTTTGTAGTTCACTACCCTACCCTCAGATTCTACCGTTTTTGACCCCAGGTACAAACAACCTTTATTGATATTTTCCCGTATATACCCCTAATGCTGCAAACCTTTTTTTTTTTTTCCCCTGTCATAAGGTGACGTTGGTGGGTATAGTTCCGGTAGGCAACAACTTAAGGATCACTTCTTGTTGAAAAATATCAAGATGTTTTCACTAACCAATAAATTATAGATGGAATGCATAAAACTTGTTGCCCGATTGTTCGTAGAAACATGGCTAACAACAGAGCGGTATTGCTTCAAGACCTCTAGTCTAATGGGCATGCATTGGGCACTATAGCCCCCTCCATGACCCGGGTTCTTGGGCTAGAGCGGCCTCGGTCTAATACTTCTTAACTTCTTTTTTCTTTTCTTTCCTTTTTTTTATTTTGGGGGATAATTCTAAAGTTCCTAACATATGCGTATTACACTTACGATGGTCATCACTTTGCACCGAATAATACCTCCGTAGTTATTGCTCTGATGCCCTCCACAACCAATCAACAATGTGGGGTAGACATTTAGATGTGGACATCACATTAATGTGAGGCTGCTGAAGTAAACTGATACTGTTTTGTGGAGCTTCGAAGAAATCTTTATATCCCATTGCTCATCGAACTTAAAATATTTTTCAACATTAACCACAATCTATTACCAAAAATAACTAAGCCACAATGACTTGGACGGTCATTTTCTTTTTTATCAGCAAAAATAACATTTTATTAAAAAAGAAAAGGGGGAGGGAATACCAACCAAAAGTTGAAAAATACATCCAATTGGGAACAAAGCCTAACACTCCAATAGGGTCAAAGCCCAAGCTCCTGTGGGCCTAACATGCCCAGGTAATACAATAAGCACATAAAAAGAAACCTAACTCACAAAAGTGAATAGGGCAATCCCAAGAAAACCCAAAATATTTGAAGTGGGTGCATTTTCCTTGCTCTTGCTTTTCTCTTTGATGTATCCTTATTGAAGTTTCTTAATAAAATTCCATTTTGCCGATTAAAAAAAAAGGTTGTCATAGACGTACCTTTTTTTTATCGGCAAAAGATGAAATTTTATTAAAAACGGGAGAAAGGGGAAGAGGATCTAACAGAAGGTTGGATGAAACATCACAAGGGCATAGCCCAACCCGCCAAAAGGTCTACAAGGGTCCAAGATAACTAAAACAATAAAGCTCAACCCAATACCCAAATAATATTCCCTCTTTCCCATTTGTTTGTTCAATCTCGGATTTTTAATACATTAAGAAAACCAAATCTAATCCATCAATTTGAAAACTTACATAATTTGACCCATTGATTTTGAAATTGGACAGTCAATTTGGGACATGTATAAGTAAAAAATGGGACAAACAAATCAAAACAGAGGGAATACATAATATAGCCCAAAACACCCTAGCCCGGTCCACCCGAGGACCGACCCACCCAATTCAGCCCCCAATACCCTAACCACTTCAATCACCAGCACCGTACAAACAATCGAAAAACCAACCTCGCCGTTAAGTTGAGCCAGCCTCTCTCAAATATAGAGACCGGCGGCGGAACCCAGCCTATGACAATGCAAAGGGGAGTAAACCACCGCCAATCAACATGGCATACCCCAAACGGCCCCATCAAAACACGAACACCTCCGGTGATAACCAGCAACAACAACAGCCCAGAAGGACGAACTACTGGCCCCGCGCCCGACAGAGAGCTCGGAGTGGCCGCTGACCAGACTTTGGCACACAAAACGACCAGAGCATCCACAGCCATGAGGGCCATATCCACCTTACCACCACCGGATTGAACCATCACCGATCAACATCGCCATCTTCATGGATCGTTTTCTAAATAGAAGAAAAAAACTTGCAAAACAGAAGTCAAAACAAGCACCTACAAGTACACCACCCACCACCTATGAACACCAGATCCAGACAGCGCCACCTAACCGGACTGCCCATCGACCGACGAGACACCCACGCCGCTAGGCAAACCAGTGGAGATGTTCCTTACTACCTTAAGGCCCATTTAACTTGAGTTAGCCATAGCTCGGCTCGTATGTATGGAATCGACTCGTCTGTAGATGCTCATTTAGTACTCAAGTAGAACCCGAGCTCTCAAATACTAATTCAGCTTCAAGTCAAGCTCAAAAAACCTTAACTACAAGTTTGTTTGGCCTATATTTTTTTGTTTTTTTTGGAGATAATGGGTATTATTTAATGCAAACACACCCTAAATAGATACAATTTTTCTAGTATGTTCCCAACTGGTAAGTATGATTAATGCGAACACATTCATATATTTGTGGTAAGTAAGATTATTAAAACAAATGAAAGCATGATGGGAGCATCATAGCCGGAGCACAGTGGATATCCAAACACGATTAGAGGACAAAATTGCGATTTCGACCCCAATACATAAAGGCCACATACTTGTGGATATGAATCAATCAATAAGCAAGCAAGTGGCAAGCAAAACCCTGGCAGACGTACGTCACCAAGTAATTATTTTACATCATCCGATGACATCATTGTACCCAATAAAGAAGCAGCACGTGTCAGTGCAAAGAATCTTCATTGTATGTGCCCGGAAAACGTCCACGAAGGTGCAGCCCCAAGAAATCACTAAAATAATTCATTAAAATAAAACGCACGCCCAGATAACTTTTTATCTTGCTTGCTCCTCTCTCTCTCTCTCTCTCTCTCTCTAAGACTCCCTAACAATGGATCGTGACCACCATCACCCTCAAAACCCTAACCCTTGTGACACTCATTTCTCCGATAACTTTGATGCGTTGCCGGAGTTCGAGTTCTCCGATTTTCTCCTGCTCGATGAAGGCTCAGAAGAAGGTTTGTCGCCAGAGAACATGGCTTCCTCCGATAATGTCATCGACGGATCTATCGAATCCGTCGGCGCTTCGTCATCGACACACAGTAACATGCACGTGATCAAATCATTCTCGGCCAAATATATATGATCTACTTACATTTCATTGTTACGCGACGATATCGGAAACGCAATGTTTATCGAGGGTACGCACGACCTCAAAAACTAAGTTTTTTTCTTTCGTGGTTTGATTCGATGCAGGAATAAAAACGGGGCGAGGAAAGGCAAGGCGGATCAAGCGGGGAGTAGGGTTGCTTTCAGAACGAAATCCGATTTAGAGGTAATGGACGACGGATACAAGTGGAGAAAGTATGGGAAGAAGATGGTGAAGAACAGCCCAAATCCAAGGTAAATAATATACTCCGTAATTCCTCAATTACTATCATTTGTCATCACCGTACCAAATAATTGATATATACATCTTTGTGGTTTAGCTTTTACTTTATTATTTCGTATTGGTTAAGTTCAATATTTGAACCGGAGTAATTTTTTATTTTTTTTTTGGATAAGTAATTTCATTTTATCAAAAACACGACAACTGCAAAATCAACGGGGCAGTAGGTAGGAGTATTAATTTGTTAGTCGTCTAAAAATACATTCGGTTTTTATTGAATTTTTAACATATATATATTTATATGTACTATATAGTATAGTAGATATCGAAATCCAGAATTTCAAGCTGTTGTAGAGTGGATGAGTAGCTCAAGTGAGATGAGATAGCTAGTTTCATATTTTAGTACTAGCCAGCTTCGAGTCATCGCATGGAGAGAGAGAGAGAGAGAGAGAGAGAGAGAGAGAGAGAGAGAGAGAGAGAGAGCCTGCTAAAATAATAGTACGTGATTAATTAATCTTCAGAGTATTAATCAGTCATCTACTTCATCATCTTATGGATAATTGCCACACTTAAGGATAGGGTTTTTTATTTAATTGAAATGACTCCCATATTATATTATATTCACTAATGGAAATTAAGTTTAACTTTCAATTAAGATATTGTGATTTGTATAACCAACTATGTCACGATCCATCCTTTGGATCTTTATAATCATTTTAAAAGATTTATTAACCGAACGAAAATTTAACTATGTCACGATCCAAAGGCGACGGCGGGTTGGACTGCTTACCCAGCCATGAGTGAGAATCACACCCTAGCTAGGGCCTCTTTCATCTTCCTTTCAAAACTTTTTTTTTCCTAAATTAAAGAAGTTTTATTAACAATTTAAAATGCAAAAGCGACTGATAAATAACTTTTATCTTTAGATGATCAATAGTAGAATATCTTTATTGTATTTGAGGCACAACGACCCTGGGTTGACACATAAAGTAGCCCATTAGAGCCCACAAAAGTGGTATCAACTATACATTTTGTTTAGCTTACTGGCCTTTTTCCGCTAACACAAATAAATATTTATTTTTTGAATTAAAGGTGATGTATTATGAGAGAATAATCTGTCTCGTAAAATGAAAATTTTGTATTTCAAAAATAAAAACATTAGCGGAACGGGATTTGGGTGTTAGAAGTGCAAAAAAATTACACTTATTGGACATGAGTACTATATATACATTATACATGAAGAAAACACATTAATTCTTCTTGAAATTTTGTCTATTCATTGTGGGCGTTAAATTTTTTCAAGACAAAAAGCATGTCTTCTTTTATCACACGTAATGGTGAGCCGAGCAAAATGAACGATTCGAATAAATTTTTATTCCCAACATCAAACCTATTGTTACATCACTGAGCGCAAAGCCTGCTGGCATGCACAAATATATAGACCGTAGCTGTCTTTGTCTTCTCCTATTGAATTGTGCATGCATTTGGCCATGGGTATCGAGCTATAATGAAATTACAAAAGTATCTTGCTGTGCAGGTACAGCTCTCTTTCTATTTTTTTATCAGCAAAAATTACATTTTATTTAAAAAAATTTGACAAATGGTACATTAAGTCGAGGGACGGGGACACACACAATTCTATTATCAATAATATATCTATGTCAAAATACAACTTGTTTTATTCAAATATGAGTGCACGTGAGTGGTGTATATATATACCTATATATACATACATACTAGGGGTGGAAATTTTCGACACAACATGAGAATCTGACACGAAATTAGAGGGTTAAGGTCATCTAGTTTGGGCACGAAACACGAATATAACACGACACGATAATACGAAAAGCTAAATTGATTGGGTTGAGATTGAGAGAATTCTAACTTGAACATCAGATGACACGACATAAACAGGAGATGGCTCAACACGATACCCACCCCTAATATGTCCTATCTACTTGTAAATACATTCACACATGCCAATATATATTTAGAGCCTGGTCCCAGTGATGAGTAGCAGACAACTTGATCAAAACCTGCAACTTGGGGAGACAAAACTTGAAAGGCTCTCAACGCTCCCGGATTTAGACACTCGTCCTATATAGGAGTAATTATTCTTTGGTAAATGTTTCTATTTGTGTAATTGTGTGGCTCACGATGACACTGTCATGAATCAGGTGGCCCTCTCATATAGAGGCAGCCCACCAGCCGCCACCCTCTGAATAGTACTGTTAATAATATAGTAGTGCATAACACACACGGTTGTGGTTTGAGTGGATGTCTAGGCTTTGAAAGTACTCTTCAAGATCTGGAGTTCGATTGTTCACATGGTGAGTATCTTGTAGCAAGTAAGGGGCCATGATTGGTGTGACCGCACTAACGTCTCCAGAGGTTTGGGTGGAAATAGTTACTTGATTGTAGGGTTGTTTCTCCATTACTTACTTATATGTGTGTGTGTGTGTGTGTACACACACACACAAATTTTCCAGTGAGGGATCCCTTACGATTCTACCCTGTGGACCTCCCATTTCTCGAGTTAATCTCGATGATCCAAGCCGCTCAAAGTATGCAGAATGTGATTTTAAGGGTATTTGCAAGAAATCAGCAAAAAAAATACCGGAAGGGCTTGATTTGAGCAGTTTTTGATTGAACCATTCAATGAAACCTGTTCCGATCAAGCCCTTCCCGATAATTTTTTTTTGTCAATTTCTAGCGAGTACCTTTAAAATCACGTTCTGATCACTTTGAGTGGATCGAATTATCGAAATTTGATCGGAAAAGCGAGGTCCGCACAGTAAAACCATGCGGGATTCCTAACTGGCAAAGGACTGATATATATACATATATATATATACACACACACAAAAAAAACTTTAAGTAATGACGCCCTATCGTATTAAGTTAAAGACATCCATTTCCCGACCAATTTGCGATAATCTGAGCCACTCAATATGTTCAGAATGTGATTTTAAGGGTATCTACGTGAAATCAGTCAAAAAAAAAAAAGACTGGAAATGGCTTGATCCGAGCAGTTTTTGTTTGTATTTTATCAAACAGTTCAAATAAAAACTGCTCAAATCAAGCCCTTCTCGGTCATTTTTTTTGCTGATTCCTCGCGAGTACTCTTAAAATTACGTTCTGAACACATTGAGCGGCTCGAAGCATCGAAATTTGATCAGAAAATATGAGAAAATGGGACGTCCGCATTTTATTTAAAATGAGAGCGCCTTTACCTAAAGGGGATAAATATATATGTAGCAGTGCATAGTTTAATGACAAAATGTTCTGCGTAAAAAAATAAACTCTAATTCGATGGACCATTATCATATCTAGTTTTTTGCAAATGTTATGGGACTGAACTTATTTCTGTTTTGTTGAGATGAACCAAATGGTTACAGAAAAACTTTTTAAAATTTTCATTTAGTTTGGCTCCATGCGATTGGATC
This sequence comes from Rhododendron kiyosumense, assembly GCA_019656275.1. Lineage (NCBI taxonomy): Eukaryota > Viridiplantae > Streptophyta > Magnoliopsida > Ericales > Ericaceae > Rhododendron > Rhododendron kiyosumense. Next base: position 25,915 of record BPLS01032180.1, read on the forward strand.
AGTATTGGGGTGGTTCAGGATTTTTTGGTTCGGATCGATTTTGTATAAAGATGAATCCAACAGAAACACATCGAATTTTTTTTCAAATTACCCATCAATACTGAACCCCCGGTTAAAAGATAGGATAAAAACTGTCCTGATCGGTGCATATCGTTTTGGGTATCCATCGGTTCAGGTCCATTGCCATCTTTAGATTCGTTACTAATTTTACAGTGCAGGCGTCTCTGTGTACGTAAGAAAATGTAGGACAAATTTGAATGGAAAATTCAAGAGAGCAACAACACAAGCTTAGTCTAGAAGAATGATCATAAAAGCGATGTCACTTTAAAGTTTAAAGAGCTTGGAATCTAACAAAACAATTAACCAAAAAAAGAAATAGAGAAAATATAGTAGTCCTTGTTAGAGATCAATACTGTAAAGTTAAGCCAAGAAGTTTTGGGTCCAACGATATCAATAGTGCAGTTAATGACTTTTGTCGATAAAAAAAATATATTGTATGTAAAGTTAACAAGACTCCCATGTATTAGATTTGTATGAAAGTGAGAGAAAGTGGCAAAGGAGCAAGTGACCACCGAAAGATAAAAAAACTGAATCGAAGAAATCATTAAAAGTGACCAGAGGTTGCTAAATGAAATGAGAGAGAGAGAGAGAGAGAGAGAGAGAGAGATTGATCATCATGAAAAGAGCAAACCACCGAAAGATAACGTCGAATGTTATTTGAGGCTTTATGATGTAGTTGAGTTTACACATTTAGTAACAAACATTTTTGGCATTGGAGACAAATATGGTTTTTTTTTTTTTAAAGAGACGTACGGTTTTGAAAGTAAAGATTAGTTAATGCTTCTTTAATTACACATGCAGTAGTTCCTAGGCCTATTATTTCGTAATATTCCTTGGGTATACCGTCACATAATTCTTCAAAATTTTCTACGTTTTCGCTCTCGATCTTCGCACTCCACTCGCGCACTCAATCACTGATCTCGTGAATTTGGATAGTTCGGAAGATATTTTAAAGACACTTTCACACTTTTGTTACCACACCCCGCACGTGAATTATTTAACTTAGGCCTTAGGGTATATCATTCATCCAACTTGAATTGCTTGTGAACATACATACCATTTCACTAGTTCTACTTTGCTTGTACGTCTAATAGGTTACATTAATGATTCTACCGTAAATCAATCATTTTATTGGATTGTACATAAAGTCTAACTGCACAGTAAATGTGCACATATCACAGTATGGGGCCACTTAAGTTTCAAGCCGTTCATTAAATATAAAATATTTTTTCGAGGATCTCCGAAAAAAATCAGCTCAATTCAATATCTATAGATATTTGATCCAATCATTAACTTTTCAAAATCCTAAAATCTGAATGAAAAGTTAGATGATTGGATCGAGCACCTATAATATTGGACTTAGCTAATTTTTTTTGGCGAGGGCTATCGACATAATATTTTACATTTAGTGAATGGCTACGATTATTTAAGATTATTTTTCTAGAATCCGTAATGCACCCCACACTGTGATCTATGCACATTTGCTGTGCAGTTGGTCGGGTTGCTGATTGTAGATGTACATGCATGACACGAGAGGGGACTGTTAGAATCCTTGTTACATAATCGTAGCCAGGTAGAAAGAGATCACATGGATATATAAAGTGGTACGTGACAAAAGTTGATAAAGACGAGCATATATATATATATATGCGCCTCATGATTAGGTTGATATTTTTAAAGGAAATTCTACGATATACATCCGTATTTGCATGTATACAATGTGCACCCTTGAATTCATGACATTTTTTACTTTATGTTATGAGAATTTTTTATTATTATTATTATTATTTTACAGAAGTTATGAATTCGAGATTGATGTTTTGACATTAATTTTTCTAATTTCCAACCAACCGTGGTATGAGTATATACATGGGGTACATACCCCCGCGAGCCCAATTAAATATGTTCCAAGCTACTCATTTTGTTGTAAATATGTTGTTTAAGGTTTCTGTAAAATATTACTTCATTTGGATATTGGTAAGAGCTAGCATTCACGAGATATCCAACTTTGCTTCAGAATTTAGGCCGTGACCCCAAACAACGTATTTTGAACAAAAATGAACAGTTCGTATCATCTTTGTGATACTCAAAACGGATCCCAAAGGCATATGTAACCCAATACATGTACTCATGTTCTTTTCGTTTTCCTAAATATATTATTAGTATTATGAATGAAAGGTCAATACCTTACACACTCAAGAAAGGCGTATGTTCCGGCGCTAGTGTTTTACGTTGGATTTTGTATTAAAAAACTGAAAAAATAAAACGCCCAATTATGAACAGGAATTATTACAAATGTGCGAGCGGGGGCTGCAACGTGAAGAAGAGGGTGGAAAGGGACGGCGAGGATCCAAGCTACGTGATAACAACGTACGACGGAGTGCACAACCATGAAAGCCCATGTGTGGTGTACTACAACCAAACTCCCCTCATGGTACCCAATGGCTGGACTCTTCAACCTCCGTCGTCTTCTGCTCAATCCTCTTCTTGTTGAATTCCCCTATATATTGCTTTCAACTTGTGTTAGGAAAAAAGTTTAAATTTGTCACTGAATAGGTATATCATGAACCATGAAATTCTACCCACGCAGACACGCACTGTGTGCGAATCCTGCACAAACGGCTCCGTGGGGCCCACTACGGGGCCTCCACAAACGATCTTTGCCGTTCATTAAATTTAAAATATTTTTTTACAAGTGTCATCGCGAAAAAACAGCTCAAGATCTTAAAATTTGAATGGAAACCTATATGATTGGATTGAACACTTAGAGTTATCGTGTTGAGCAGATTTTTCGCCGAGGCACTTGGAAAAAATATTTTAAACTTAATGAAAATGGCTCGGATCGTTTGTGTGGAATCTTTAATGGGCCCTATGTCGCGATTTGTATAGAATCTGTGCACCGTGCGTCTCTGTGTGTGGCACGGCTCATCATGATCCTAGAGGTCAGAAATGGTGTTTTCTGTACACTACTTTGTAATACTGATTTTGTCATGATGCCCGAATTCGAAATTTTACTATTGAATTGGTATCATGATCCTTGAGGACGGAAATTGTGTTTTATGTAAACTACTTTGTAATATTGATTTTCTTGTGATGCCAGAATCCGAAATTTTACTAATGAATTGGTATCATGATCCTAGAGGTCAGAAATGGTATTTTATGTACACTACTTTGTAAAATGACATTTTTGCGTTAAAAAGTGATTATTTCTCAAAATGCTTGATAAAAGTAAAAAAAAATTTACTTTTCCGATTCCTCTCGTCGAGACGAATCAATACCCCAAAAAAAGTTGGCGTAAAACTAACAAATGCAAAAAAAATTTAAATAAGGACAAAATTTTTAGAGTTAAGTTAAGTCTAAAAGAACGGAGAAGTCCAAACAATAACCCAATTAATGAAACAAGAAAATAATTAAACAATTACAAATTCAGAGGGAAAAAAAAAATCAATTTTTGCTCTTGGGAAAGTTTGGCCACCTTACTTTTCCTATGAAAGTGTAGAGGGGATATATATATACACACACCCTTAAAAAAACCCTCCAATCTTAATCTCATAGTTCCCGATCAAGTTTTGATGATCTGAGCCGCTCAATGTGTTTAAAACGTGATTTTAAGAGTGCGCGCGAGAAACTGGCAAAAAAACTAACTGTGAAGGGCTTGATTTGAGCAATTTTTTTATTGAACCGTTCAATAAAGTTCAATAAAAAATTGTTCGGATGAAGCCCTTCCCGGTCATTTTTTTTGCTAATTTCTCGCTAGCATCATTAAAATCACGTTCTGATTACATTGAGCGACTTGGATCTTTAAAATTCGATCGGTAACTTGGGGGTTTTTTTAAGAATTTTTTAAAGGGTCTCCGGAACCGTCCCAATATATATATACACACACATGCATGCATGTTCACTCTTGTCCCATATGTATTGCACAATCATACTTACCAGATAAGTGGGTATGGGACATGGGCTCGGCCGTTTGATGCCCTAACTTGGGGCTCATTTGCCACAATGATTATCAGCTCATTTACCAATAATAGGCAATCATTGATGAGTTTGGACAACTAAGATTTCTTTGGAGGGAAGGCCAAGACTTATGATTTGGAATTTCACGTATTTACCTGGTTGCTGAAATTTTAAGTTTTCCTTATAAATAGTTTGAAATTCAAGCATGCATAACATTTTACTGAAAAATCATAGCAATTTTTTTTATTCTTGGCAAAACATACATACAAACATAAAAAGAATTAAATTTTTTTCACTATGAAGCCATTTTTTAATTTATTTTTTGAAGTTTGAGGAGGCTAATATAGTACATTAATTATGAATATTTATTGTGTATTTTACACTACATATAAGGTGATTTCAGTAAGGTTGGGGGTGACCCGGGCATCCCCACCCTTACCTTTACCTCTGTCCTTGTTTGGACCGTCAATATAGTACACTACAAATATTTTTTTTTTGTCTTTGACAAAGACTTTAATTTTTCAATTCGTTTTTGTGGGAGTAATCCAGAAACTATGAACCAATCTATTTTGCAACAATGACAGAGAAGAGATTTCAAACCTAACGAGAATCTTAAGATATTTCCAACTACTCTCTGGTTTGAAGATCAATTATTCAAAAAGTATATTGTGTGGTATCAAGGTTAATGAGCAAGATATCACCAATCTTGCACATATATTAGGCTGCAAAACAGGCTCTCTACCTATGAAATATTGGTATGCCTCTGGGGCCTAACCCAAGAAGAGTTTCTACTTGGCAACCAGTCATTGACAAGATGAGGAAAATACTTTCTATTTGGAAGAGAAGGCGCACATTGCTTTTGGGGGCACTGATTAAATCATCTCTCTCCACTCTCCCTATTTACTATACGTCTCTCTTCAAAATGCTAGCTATTGTTGCTAAAATCATTGAAAGGCAATATCTTTGGGGGGACTCATTAGACAAAAAAAGCTCCACCTTGTTAATTGGGATGTAGTAACAAGAAGCAAAAAATTTGGTGGGCTAGGCATCAAAAGATTACGGGAACACAATGCTACTCTCTTAGGAAAGTGGTGGTGGAGATTTAGTTATGAAAAGCAATTTCTTTGGGTCAGGCTGATATCAAAAAAATATAATTTAGGGGAACATCAATGGTGGTCTGCTCTACCATCCTCTTCTTCCAAAGCTTCATTTGGATTGATATATGCTCCGTATGCTGTGATAACTCTTCTATTGGCAAATCAATTTAAGATGGTCTTAGAATTTCTGTCCAAGCGGGTAATGCTACTAAATTTTGGCATGACATTTGACTTGAGGATAGGAGTTTGAAAACTCTTTTTCCTAGATTTTTTCTTACTTTTGAACAACAAGAGGCTTTTGTAAATGAGTTAGCCCCATGTTCACCCACAGATGACTAGAATCTTATTTTTAGAAGACGAATTCGCCCTTGGGAAGAAAGTCTGCTGGTCTTTTTTCAAGATGAGTTGAGAAACTTCCACTTAGTTCCTTCAAGAATGGATCATCCATGGGCTTGGAGTTCTAATGGTTGTTACTCTGTAAGATTAGCATACTCTAATTGGGAGCTCAAAACTTTTCAAGTTAAAAACATTCTCAATTCCATCTGGAAAAATCTTAGACCAGCTAGAATTGACGCTTTTGTATGACAAGCTACTCAAGAAAGAATTGCTACAAGATCCATCTTAGTGAGGAGAAATATCATTCACCAACACCTTGATATCTGCCCTCTATGCTCTCCACCTTCAAAGACACATTCTCATTTGCTCCTCCATTGCAACTTGCTTGGAATATCTAGTTTGGTATTATGCTTTGGTGGAATATGTCCTGGATCTGGCCCTCAACTATCTTTGGTCTAATTGATTTTTGGTTTTCCAATACCTTTCATAACTTGAAAGAAATTTGTTGGAATACCACTCTCTCCGCCGTTCTTTGGTCTATTTGGAAAGCAAGAAATGACATTCGCTGTGTTTGGTTCACAATTTTGGAATGAAAATTTTGAGTTAAAATGTAAAAATATGTGATTGGATGAGTTATTTTTGAGAAGAGTGGGTCCTCATACCTGAGAGTAAACAAAAGGGAAAAAAAAGAAAATTTCGTGATAAAGCCTGTGGGTCGCCAAGTGGGAAACTTTTTGTCCCAAATCCTGACACATCTCTCTCTCTTCAATAAAAAGCTAGCCTTTACTCGTTAATTATTAAAAAAGCTAGGGAAATTAGGGAGATGGAGGAGGATGGGAGTGGTGGGGCCATTTTTACTGTACACACAGGGTTGTAGTAAGATTTTAAAGTCAAAATGCCCGTCTTTGTTAGCAGTTATTGGTCCCCACAATTTTTTTTGCATTCGAAACTACTTTGTGAAATAAAAGTTCAAAATGCCCAACCGAACACGGTGATTGTCTTCAAGTACGCAACTCTAGATGTTGAAGAAGTGATTGTCCTTATCAAACTGAGAGTGACTCTTTGGGTAAAAGGAAGATGCAATCTTGCAACCTATTCCGTTGAAAATTTCAGGAGCCATATGAATGGCATTAGAAAGCATAAAATCTGAACTGTCATATTTCTTTCCGTAATTTTTTCCAACTATTCATTGGTCTTTATTTTCTCCTTTTCGGATTGTTGGCTTGCATATGATTGGATTGGGTTTTCCCTCTCAATGATGCTTGCCCTGTCCTTCTCGATGTACCCATTATCGAGTTTCTAACAAAATTTTGTTGCCTATCAAAAAAAAACCACGAACCAACTTAGGAAGAAGTTTCAGAAAATATAAAAGAAGTAAAAAAGAAAAATGAACTGCTTCGTCTTAGTTCAATCTTTAAGTATTGTTTTTACTCTCTCCATCTCACATTTTTTTTTTAATCTTTTCTTGACGTCATGTTATTTTTTGGACAAAAAATAAAATAATCATGTGCATAATTTTTCAAAAAAATTTGAAAAAGATTATTGATTCTTTCCGAATGACTTGTCATATTTGGAATAAAAATAAAATACTTCAATCGATAATTCTTTAAAGTTTAAAACATTGGAAAAGTTTAAAAAAAAAAACTAGTTTTACACACAATATTTTTTTCCTGAAAATTGACAAAAGTCAAGAAAAATGGAAAATAAATTTTGGCCCAAAGTCAAGGTTTTTATTAGGGCTGCTCAAAAAATCCGGTGAACCGTGAAACTGGTCCGGACCAAACCGATCCGTACCTTTTGGATTTTGTCCGTGGATTAATGGTCCGGACAAGGATTGAAAAATTAGAAAACCGTGACTCGCGGTTCGGTCCACGAATTTTCATTACAAAACCGTGGATTAACCGAACCGAACCGTGAGATATTTATTTTATATAAATAATAAATATATGTGTGTATTTATATAATAAATTGTTAGTAATGTTAACACTTTTTTCCACCAATTTTAGTATTTTATCTTAATAATGGGATATAGTGGAGATATACATAAAATATAGGGAGTAAATCGAAGTTTTTTCGAAAAAATTACGGGTAACCTTAGTTGAGTTTCAGTAGTTCGTTTCTTTTCCAGTTCTTTTATGTTATGTAATGTACTATAATGATACAATCGTACTAGTGTTTTAGATTCTTTTGAATTTGATTTCTTAAGTAAGCCTTTGGTAATTTATATAACAAGTACTTTCTGGTAGTGTTAAACTTAATTCTGAATGTAACATTCTTCCCTTTTATTGTGGGATATATGCTTGAACTTTATTTTTGCTAAAATCCGTGGATAAAACCATAACCGATCCGTGAGTCACGGATCGGATTGGAACCGGACCGTAGGACTTTTGGTCCGGACACGGATTTCATTTTGTAAAAACCGTGACTAGCGGTTCGGTCCTCGGATTCCTAGAAATCCGAACCGAACCGGACCGCGAGCAGCCCTAGTTTTTATTTCGTGAATGCCTCTCGTGAAGGAGAAGAATGAATTTTTACGGGAGATATAGTTTGAAAGGGTTCACTATAATTTACCCTTCTTACAATTTTTTGAACGGCTGGATTTAATATTAATAGTAGCAGTCATCGGAGATTAGTCCATACATAAGAAGGAGGGTACCTTTAACGTTTATTTTATTTTTTATCCGTACCTTTCCCTTTTATTATGAAGTAAAGAAAAAGTGATATTCGAAATTTCGAATGTGCATAAAACCGTCCAATTAAATTCAAGCTGTGAGCCAAGTAGCTGAACAACTGGGGACACAAACTACCAGACCCCCTGTTTCATCACGATCTTTATTGCGCGTGAGCGACACGTTACAACCTTCAGATCTCGCCCCATTTTCTTCTTCTCAGCAACTCCACAACTGGTAAATCACAACCCTAATTGAAATTGTGCACCGTTTTCTTGCCTTTTCAGATCACTATCTTCTCTTCAATCTCTGCATTTCACACCCAACGCAGAGATAATACTGAAACCTATTTGAAATTTAGAGGAAACCCATTTCCATTTCTCAAGTATTCCACTTTTTGTGTGTGCGGGGATTTACTGTTTCAGAATCGAATTTGAATCTGACCCAGTTGAAATCCTTGTTCTTAGGAACTGGGTATTGAAGGATATAGAGGATCTATTGTTCTTCTGGGGTGTTTTGTATACTTCGTCTGAGTGATTTTCGATAGGTTTTGAGAAGACCCATTTGGAAATCTCTCGATTTTATGAGTTTCCAAGTGTGTTTGGTGGTAAGCAATTGAGCTTATGTGCAAGTTAGAGAAGAGGGTAGTTGGGTATCCATTTCGGGCTTTGTTGGGTGGTGAATTTGTTCTATTGATTGGAGAGGAAACATGTTTTGGAGGGAAAGGGAGAGGGAGAACAAAGAGCTGAATGGCAGCGGACCGCCTTGCGGCCAAGTCAGAGTGCTTGTTGTTGGAGATTCAGGTAGTTGGTTCTGCTAATAATATGTTCTTATTCTGCTCTTTTGTTTATTGGTATTTCGATTCTTGAATTCGGATTTCGTTTGATATTTTATTGCTTCTGATAGTGATGATTATGATGATCTTTTGTGGTGATATATAGGGTGTTGGTATTCCATAAGGATTCTATTCTAATAGATGCCTGTTGATTGTCATTAATTTGGTTTTTGGGGTGGTCAAGATCTTTGTTTTGTACATTTGAAGGAATTGGGCTATGGTTAAGAAATTGTTCTGCGTTCTTTGTGGTGCTTGGTGAAAGAATTTGTGTTGAAGTTCCTAAAAGAAATATCGTATTGAAGTTGCTTGCACATGTTCATTCTTTGTGGTGCTTGATAAATGAGTTTGTTGAAGTTCCTAGAAAAGGATCATTTTGATTTGGATGTTACTTGAATTCGGCTAAATAACATTTTATATTTTTATTTTCTTAGATGGTGTTTCTGTACATTTTTTATTCTTACTACGGTGTCAGAAATTATCTCTATTTTTAAATTTCTGGTAGGAGTGGGGAAGAGTTCACTTGTCCAGTTGATTGTGAAAGGTTCTTCCATTGCTCGTCCTCCTCAAACAATTGGGTGTACAGTTGGTGTGAAGGTAAGACAAAACTTTCCTTTGTGTAGGTCACTATGGCTGTGCATTGAACCTTCATTGAATGTATTCTTGATTGTCAATGAAGCACATAACTTACAGAGGTTCTGGTAGCTCTTCAAATAGCATCAAAGGTGACAGTGAGAGGGATTTCTTTATTGAACTTTGGGATGTGTCAGGACATGACCGGTACAAAGATTGCAGGTCTCTCTTCTATTCACAAATAAACGGTGAGCACAAGTGTCTTGTCTTCTTTGAACTTTTTTCTTGAGCGTCTATTTGTGTATCATTAGATGTGTCCATCGATACGCTATATAGATCCTATGATTCAATACTCTTAGAGGTAAAATCGATACGTATCTCTAAACTTTCTTACGTTTAAATAAAACCCACAATACACAACCAAGATGAATTTTAGGATGCTTATCTTACGATTTGGTATGTTTGAAGGTAAAACCAATACGTAACTCTAAACACATTTCATGTCTAACTAAATATTCTTGAGATAGCTGCATGATCTATGATGTGCTACATGATACTTCTTCTTATTAGAACTTGTTATATAGTTGAAAACATGAAATTTGTATCATCAAGGTTTTTATTCAACACGTGTGATAAATTTCGTTTGTATTACATGGCATAACTATTTTTTCGACTACTTGTATTTATACTTATTGGCATGTCTTATGATATCTGATGCATATCCTGATATGATGCATATAATGAATAAAACAATACAGGATATGTGTCCCGTTTTAACAACCATGGGAAATACTATGTAGAGCTTAACAGCACATTTTTAGTGCATGTAATTGCTTCATGGAGAATCACAAGTTCACAACTATGTTCTTGATAATGCATGAGTTTAATCTTTTTGACCAGCTTGTGCCACATTGGTTCTATCACCTCCAAAACTAGTAGATGAATTTGTGTTGCATCTTCTATCATTGCCAATTGTTTTTGAGTTGGATTCTTTAACAAGCCACTTGATTTATCAACTGCGTGTTATAGCTTATAGTCGCCTCAATGAGAAGTATAAATCATTCAACTTTGTCAATAAACACGATCTCAGTTTTTTTGTTTGATTTCGTGATATTTCTTTTATTTTAAGAAATATCACATGAATTCCAGGATTTTTCGTTTGATTTCGTGATATTTCTTCTATAAATCAATCCTGTATTGTTTTAACGTTTGATTTCTTATGTGAAGGTGTTGTCTTTGTACACGATCTATCTCAGAGAAGAACAAAAACAAGCTTGCAGAAGTGGGCAGCCGACATTGCGGCAACTGGGACATTCTCTGCACCTCTACGATCTGGAGGTCCTGGTGGCCTCCCTGTACCTTACATTGTGATTGGTAATAAAGCAGACGTTGCTGCAAAAGAGGGTGTAAGGGGAAGCAGTGGCAATCTGGTTGATGCTGCTCGCCAATGGGTTGAGAAGCAGGGTTTGCTTCCATCAAGTGAGGAACTTCCATTGACGGAGAGTTTTCCTGGTAGTGGAGGCCTTATAGCGGTGAGATTTCTAATTCTAAAGTTTTCAGCCTCTTAAAGTACAAAAAGCTCAGATTTTACCAAGCAGGATTTATGGGCATTTAAACCATGGGAGCCACGAGCAGGGTTTATGGGCATTTAAACCATGGGAACCACCTACAGGGTACTATGAGTAAGACCTTTGGCGAGTCTCTTGGTCTTAAATATTCTTCTTATTGTGAGGAGTGCGAAACTGCTGGTTTTGATTGTACACGGTAACCACTTTTTTGGATCTGGAACTGCTATGCCTTCGACAATGGCTGAAAAAGTGGCTGTAAATGGTCAGATGCATTCAAGTCAGCATGTTTTCCAGTAACTTGGGTCATAAACATTTTTAATTTAATGCACTCATTCCTTTGTGAGAATGCAGAGGATCTTTTAAGTATAAGGATGTATCAGTTTATTCTCTGCTCTCATCTGTGTCACATTGGAACCTTATGCGCCACTGAGTTTTTGGCTCCCCCAGTGGGTTCGCTGTTACTAATACATTGTTTTGACATGCTCATGTAGGACTAAATCTACGCACCCACCACCACCTCCTGAACCTTTGGGGTAGGGTGCAGGGCGGTGCTACAAACAATAACTGCTAATTGCTTTTGTTATTTCCCTACCACTTGTGTTTCATTGTGTGTACACATGTACAGGCAGCCAAAGAGGCCAGATATGACAAAGAAGCTGTTGTGAAATTTTTCCGTATGGTCTGTGTTCTTACTCTCAAATGCCTTCCTAAGCTTAATTTTTTAAGAGACCTTGTCTAATTATTTAACTCCCTGTTTTCTCAGTTGATCAGGAGGAGATATTTTTCAGATGACTTACCTGCACCAAACCCGTGGTCTACCGCAGTTCAAAGACCATCGCACCGCTCAAGTGGTAGTTTCAGTGATGAAGATCAGTTATACAATAATACAAGGTAGAATTTGTGCAACACTACGTCATTCATGTCTGTTGCATCTTTAGTTCCTTCTGCCTCAGTTAAAGGTTGATTTTGGTTGGTATTTTGCAAGTCTGCGACACCATGTAAACTCCGTGTCTCCGTCTGTCGCAAGATCGAATGACGACTGATGTAGAATTTGTTTTCTTAGACACCTGTATCATTTACTTGGTGACTGTGGGGTTAAATGGCTGTCATTCAGTCTTACATGGACTCTTTGTTAGTTCCTATTGTACTTGTATCCAACAATTATGAGGTGGCAAGGGTGTGGACAGTGTCAGACACCTCTACCCAATTTAGACACTCGGATCCTCTCGTTTCTATGAAGAAAAAGAAACTTGCATCAATCCCACCCCAATTTAGAGAAGTTTCTCCTTTTTCTGGAGTCCCATTTGATTTCAAGGAGATAAAACAGTAGCATTCGCCTAGTAGGTATCCGCAATCAGTACATCCCTAAATTTTGACATATTGCTATCTATGCATGTTGTATAAAAACACACAACTAAGTGGTTGGGATCAAAGTTGTCAATCCCGTATTGGTTAGGGCGGTATATTGACCTGTATGGAACGCCAAGGTATCTGTACCGGTTTTTTGCTGGTACTGTACGGGATTGATAACACTGGTTGGGAAGTGTCCCTGTTCCCATGCCCAACTTGTCATATCTTAGGATTGAAGGTTAAAGAGGTCTGATGCTTGAACACACAACCCCACCTCATTCTTGGACAAATTATCATGGTCCATACATGTCATGGATCCCATGTCAATTTGACAACATTTATGTGCTTCTGAACTTGGACCAGTTATTTGGCAGGAGAAGTAACAATATGTATTCATTGAATTGTGGCTTGGACGGAAGAACGCTTAACCTCCGTCTAGCATTTTTTATCAGTAAGCTGAACCCATACTTGAGTCCTAAACTGTCATGAGCCTGGGAGATTGCTTGCAATCCAGCCACTGGTTTGTGATATGTTGGTCCTTTAAGAAAGTAATTGATGCTGAAACAATTGCAATTTTTCGTCCAGTGTCATTTGATCTAGTTATTAGAGCAGAAACAATTGCAATCTCAAAGATTCGTGTTCATTAGAGCGGCTGGCAGGGGTGGACACGAGGGGGCAGGCCTCATTAGCTCCATATAGTTTGTGGTACTTAATAAAATCTTTTGGCATTTTGGCCCATCCAACAAACTTGATAATTTTACCATGGCCTCTTCAATATCCAAATAGTACTTTTGACTTGTCCCCCCATTTGCGGGATCACTGTGTCCACCACAGCGTTGGTGGTGATATTGAGTCCCAAATGGTTATATTCCGTATGCAGTTCTGCATTTTGATGGGTGTTTTATGCTGGTTCTTTTATATTTTGTCCAGCACATTTTCTCAAGATACGACGTTCTGTTGTGATTTTGAACGTGATAGTAGTGTAGAACTTGTTCAGGTGCTACTGATTCTATATCTATGTGATTCTTACTGACTTTTACGGTGCAGTTTATCTGGAGACCCTTACAAGTACAACGTTCTCCCTCCCCTTCCAGCTCAACGGAATCTCACGCCACCTCCCACACTGTATCCTCAGCAGCCAGTGTCTACACCCGATAACTATCATCTTCCGAGATTTGCATTGACAGGGTCCCACGAAATCAGCAGCACCAGATCAAAGCGCACTGATATCAATGTCTGATGGCTTAATCTCTGCTTACTGTTGGAAAGGATATACTAATGTTTTGCAAGGAGAATGTTGTTACAAACTTCAAATGCATGATCATGTGGTTGAGAGTGCATTTGGGTCAGGGAATCTTGCGCTGCTATTTTTACCATTTTTCGTGCGGTCTTTTCTCATTTTGTTCATGCTTGTAAACCGGTCGATGGTTCATTCTTTGATTCGTTGGAAGGTCTTTTGTTTTTTGTGTATTATGGATGTATTTAAAATGTATATTGACTTGTTCGACATACAACAATTCCATTTTCATGGAACTTCACTTCAGTTTCTCTCGGTTGTGAACTTGTGAAGGAAAATTATGGAAGTTTAAACAATAACGTGGACGACAAACAGCTTTGAACTTTCGGGGTGTTTGTTTCCCGCTAGCCGCACCAAATCCATTTATACTACCAGTCTTTAAATGTTTGTTTAGTCGGCAAAACGAGAACTTAAAATAGCTGTGCAAAATTTGCATGCAAAATTCAAAAAAAGTTCAACAATTTATTAGATATCAAAGAGCTCTTTAAATTTATGAGAAAATTTTGAATATTGTTCTTGAAGATATGTCCTTATTTTGAGGATCGGACAAGACAGCCCAGAGGTAGTAATACCAAACTATCCTCATCCTTTCACTTCCCACTACTCTCAACTTCAAAACCAGTCACCACCATCTGTAGCTATAGTCCCACACACTAAGGGTTGACTTTGGGCTAAGGTTCAAGTGGCAGATTTCTTCAAATATTATGAGTACAGATTTAAAGTTTCTTAAGAATTCCTAGGTTTGGCTCAGTGGCGCACAAGCTGTGCTAGACATTTGTTTTTTGTCATTGACCAATATTCGACTCTTGGTCACAGCTCTGCCAATGTGCTTTGCTACTTGTTTTTTAAATAATTCAACTCCATTATTTTGAAAATTCAAGCAGTTGCAACTTGAGACAAAAAAGGCGTCTACAACTTTCCATGCCACAGTGGATATCATAACTAGAAAACAATATTAATACTAAATCAAATTCAGTTTATTTTTTATTCTGAATTTCTTAATAGTAAGGGCCCGTTTTACAAGTTCGTCTTAGGCCCGTATATTCTCAGAGTCGGCATACACTATCATCCCTTAAGTTACACTTTAAACAAACACTTAAAAATTTGACTCTGTTCGCTTTGGCTCTGTTTGGAAAAGTTTTTATTTTCAGTTTTTTGTTTTTATTTTCAATATTTTTTGAAACAAACATCATAAAACACGTTTGTGTTACTTTTTTTGTTTGTAAAATTCGCAATCACTTCCACTAGTTTAAGAAAATTCTAGAAACACAAAAATTGAGTTTTCATTTATTTTGAAAACACTTTCGGTAGCCCAAAAAGCAAATAAACAAAAATTATTATGGTCGCCAAACATGTTTTTCGTTTTTATTTTTTAATAAATAAACAAAAACTCATTTCTTGTTTTTCATAAACAACTGACAACTTTACCAAGCAGAGCCTTTGAGTATATAAAACCAATCCCTTTTTTTCTAAGCATGTTTCCTAATAAGTTCTCTCCAACTATTTATTTATCTACTTATCTCTCTCCACTCAAGGGGAAAATGACGGCCAATAATGTGTTTTAATAATTAATACTCGTTAAGAACATTTTTAGAATTAACAAATGTTCTCAATTTGTCCTTAACGAATATTAATTATCAAAATACATCATAGTCTGTCATTTTCCCCAACCCCCATGCGAGGTCTAACAGACTTGCATACCTTATGGGCCTGTAAAGTGCTGGAGCGGGCTTATAGGGAAGAAGGGCCCATATCCACATAGTTTGCCCAGTAATTTATCAGTAGACCCATTCGCCTCTCAAACGGCACATTCATCGTTCACTCCACTTGCCTCACCCCGTCGGCGAGGAACTCACAGGTTCTCTCTCTCTCTCTCTCTCTCTCTCTCTCTCTCTCTCTCTATGTGTGTGTGTGTGTATATATATATGTATGCATAAACAACGTAAATACAAAATCTTGGTTGTTGGAACCCTCCTGTAGCACGAATAAATGTCGTCAGTTCCTCTAATTTGTTGTGTACAAACATCTTATTATAGTGAATTGTCTTCTTTTTTGATGGCCGGATTGTTTGTGTTGTGCGTATCTCGACTAACATGTTTTTAGTAAAAATACGAAGGGAAAGTATGCTATAAAATTAGTTTTGTCTTTGAGTTTTTTTTTTTTTTTTAAACAGAAAAAAAGCTTTTGATTTAATTATCTCGTGGTCTTTGAATGAAAGTTATAGAGATGTTGTTTATATGATCCAAACCGTTTATTATTTCAATTGCTATTTTTTCGATGTTTTTGTAAGAAATCAAGTTGTTTGACTACCGGTGCAATAAGTACCAAATCGACTTCCGTTAGTGTAAAAAAATTTGTTTTTCGGAACGGGGGTGGCATGGGGTGGCATGGGCCACTTTCACCCCTCTTTTACCTCCTCCCCTGGCCCTTGAAGTTAATGTCTGGGCAAATCCTGCACTTTATGATGCCTTTTTGGCCAAACCCCTTGTTATTGTAGTGAATTGTCTTGAATAGTTTATAGTTTAGTGTGATTTTGTTTCATATTCGATAAACCTAGTGATGACTATCGCTATCCGGGTTTATC
Source organism: Rhododendron kiyosumense (assembly GCA_019656275.1). Lineage (NCBI taxonomy): Eukaryota > Viridiplantae > Streptophyta > Magnoliopsida > Ericales > Ericaceae > Rhododendron > Rhododendron kiyosumense. Next base: position 42,238 of record BPLS01032180.1, read on the forward strand.
ATTTTCCAATTAATCTTTTGCTCTGGAATTTTTGGGTTTGATGATGTTGAGGTTGAATTCACAAACCCTTGTGTCCATCCCATCCCTAAGGGCTCTTAGCATAGTGTTCTTAAGTAAATTGCAATTTACTTTTCACGTTTGGCTGTTTGGGTTTACATTCCTAATCTGCAAACTGTGGAAATAGATCTTGAAGGTGTGATATATTCCATATTTGGTGTTGAAGTTTTTGTAGGTCACCAAATAACTTAAATTCCTGGACCCCCATAGCTTAAAGTGTGGAGTGCCCAAATTCCGATGTATCTAGATGAAGAGATGAACGTAATCTTATATCTGTGTTAAGTGAGTTAGACCTAGTTTTCGGTAGATGGACAAGCACATCATGATCTTGTAAAACAAGACTTTTGCATGCTAGAATACTTTTTTGTGGTACAAGTGGTATTGAAAGAAGTTTACGACTGTTGTTTTGCAAAGTAAGTTTTGGAATACTTTTGGGAAACAGAAATACCGTGGCGTGTATTTCTGATGAGAAACATTTTTGTACTTGTTTCAGCCAGAACTTAATAATGTGGTTCCCTTTCTATTAGGGCTTATTTGGGTTTACAATGAAGCTGATGTTCTAGATGAGCACTTATCAACAAGGGAGCCTTTTTGACAATTGCAAGCTTGTTGAGTGCATACGTTTTCTAGGTGTTATCATCTGCTACTCGAAGCTTATAACTCTAGTCTAGGAAGCATGGATACTTCTAAGATGGTCTGTTTTTGTCGAATATGCTGGAGTACATACCACAACCACGTTAACCAACAAGCCTTTCACGTTGTGATGCAAATTTCAGTCAGTGCGAGACAAAGAATAACTGGGGTGGAAACATTGAACGAGGCTTTTGATAAAACTATATAGAAAATTGATGTATTTATAATGAATGCCAATCTCTGACGGCACCCATGAAGATATTGTTGAAAGAGTTGGGTTTTGAAGTGGGGAGTCTCTCGGTTGTGTGTATGGATCGATACATACTCCTGTAAACACTATATGTTGTATTTTTGGTCTATGTTGTGGAGATTCGTTTTGTCAACTTGAGATATCTTGTCCTCCATTATGTACGCAAGTTAGCTGTAACTTGTTGGCATAACATGTGGTGTCCCATACACCAACATAAGTACCTTCCACTGTTTCGACGAAGACATGAACTACTGCACTGCTTGAAATCTGAATGACAGCTATCTGATCTTTATTTATGTTATGCTCTGACATAATCATGTACACAGATCCGGCAGAGCAGGTCTGGAATTCCACCGGACTAGACTGCACATTGCTGTATTTGTTGTTAAGTTTTGCCGATAGTTTACGAATCAAAAAGTTAAGCAAATGATGTTGTCATGTAAGGATCCCCTTTAACTGCATATGCTTACACTCTCTGCTGATGTTGTTTTCCTTGGTAAATACACGCTTGTAATTGCTCTTAGAATAGTTGCAACAAACAATGTCAGAGATGAGATGCTTTTTTGATTTTGTTTTCCTCCTGTAAGAGATCCCTCTCACCAGTTCTTGGCTCCATGACCTGTATTTGTGGCGAATGAAAAGGCACAAATGGATGTGTATGGTCACTTACTCAACAATACTAGAGGACAGCATGCGAGCAACTAAGTATTGATCCTTTAAACAATTCACCGTGCAGAAGTAAAAAGGAGGAAGAGAAGGATCTTCTCTTACTGTACCAGCTATGGTCGAAGTATGGTGGTCCCTTCTGGGAGCTGCTATTCCGGCCGTCATTGCAGGGCAAGCTCTTAGGATCAAGAAACGGCGTGCAGAAGAGCAAAGAATAAAGAGTGCTCGTGGAAGAGAGAAGACGTCTGACGATATATTTGTCTGTGAAAGGGTCTGTACGTCTAAAAGGATGCTCAAGAAGGTTGGGGCATTCTCAAAGGACCCCATTCCTGATACCTGTGTCACTGTTTGCGGAGTATCTGAGCTCGACGCCTGCTCTGATGCGTGTGCTCGCACCGTCTGTGTCAACCAGCACCAGGTACCAAACTGGAATGATGTTTGTCTCAAGAGGTGTCAGAGTGAATGCCTTAAACTCTCTGCTTCTTAGTGCATTTTCTCTTTTAGCCCATCAGTTGGCATGTTTTGATAGACTGCTTCAAGGGTATATGCAATTTGTTGGGCACGCAGGGGACCATCTTTTCTGAACTGATTAGTTTGTTTATGAATTACTTCAAGGCTACACCTAATAAACTGGCCATGGTCCAACTGTACTAGGACAAGGCGCTAAGGTTCACAGTAGTTTGATTGAAGGAAAAAATATGCGAAGTTTAAGGTAGAAAAATTCACAAGGAAGACTATTATCTTGGGTTTATCATTTACGTATGTTTTACTAGAAATAAAAAAAATTGAATAAAGGTTTTATGATGTACCAACATTCTCTTTAGGAACCTAAATTGGAATAATGTAATGAAGGTGGCTGGGATTATATATGTATTTTTTTTTTAAAACACTTTGATCCATTTAAAATGCAATCGATCAACTAGGGGTTGCAATCGTCGGTTTTTTTTTAACACGGAAAGGTAAAAGAGAGATTTCACTTACGACCTCTACTAGGCAATTGCTGTCTAGGGAGGGGGTTACAATCGTCGTTGATGGAGGAATAAAACTGCAAAATCTGAAAATCCTATCCAATTTATTTTTAATTTGTACGAAATATGTGTATAGAAAACATTGTTATTATGAATGCCCATCTAAAGGCTTTTAGTGCAGAAAGTCTAACTGTACAGATATTCTGTACAGATTACAGCGTGAGACTCAATATAGGCCCTACATAAACGATCAAAAGCCGTTATAATGAAAAGTTAGATGATTGAATCAAGTAACTGTAAGTATCTGATTGAGTTGATTTTTCGTGGAGACTCTCGAAAAAATGTTTGCATTTAATATTCGGCTCGAATCGTTTGTGTATAGTGGGCCCCATTCCGTGAGCTGTGCACATAATCTGCTTTTAGTTAGCAGCTCTCCTTTTAGCAACAGGGGATGAAAACAGTGAAGGACGTGGTGTACGTTTCCTGAACAGGAGGGCCTTAATATAATATAAAATGTATCATATCATATGGTTAAAGGAAAAAACCCATAACACCAACCGAAGGGATCCAATCCAAAATTCTCTCTCGTTTTCTCTTAAGCTAAAAACTGTTCAATATAGTATCTTGTAACATGTGATTGGGGAGTCTCATCTTGAAAACAAAAAACCAAAAAAAAAAAAAAAAAATTGAAGAAGAAGAAAAGAACGGAGGGAGAAGAAGACAGACTTGTTTGGTTCGTCTAAAACTCATTTTAAACAATGTCCATCGATTGTTTTGAGTTGGAAGCAGACCTAACGGAGGAGACTATTTCTCAGTTGTTGTGTGTCGGTTTCTTCTTGTGATTCGGATGAACGACAGAATCGCATCAACCATAGCGGTTCTGAATCCGCCAGGGATCACATGTGCCCCGGCCGCAGAGTTATCCCACGAATGATGCATTGACCAGGGGAAAAAACAGAAAAAGAAAAAAAGACTGGCCATGGCAGTCCCAAAATTAGTAAAAAGTTGGGGAATTTCGAAGCCAGCCCAGTTTTGTAGGTTCGGACTTCAATTAGTCCTGACAAAAATATTTCTTCATTTTTTCAGTTCTTTTTTTTTTTTTTTTTACTTTCCATGTAATTTTACTTTTTTGTCCATTCTTCTTAATTTTTTTTGTGTACATGTCCACTTTTAGTAAAATTTATATTTTTAAAATCAATTCTTGATCCATATTATTTCAGACAAAAATTCCATTGATTATGTGGGCTATGAGAACTGCAAATTCTCATAATCAGTTCTATGAGAACTCCTCAGTTCTCATAGAAAACTGGCTATGTGACCCATATTATTTCGGACAAAAATACCCTTTGGCTATGTGGGCTATGAGAACTATCAATTCTCATATTCAGTTCTATGAGAACCGCTCAATTTTTATAGAAAACTGGCTATGTGAACTAAGTTATCATGAGAGCTGGCTATGTGAACTGCCAATTCTCATAGTCAGTTCTATGAGAACTACCAGTTTCATAGTCAGTTCTATAAGAATTGGCTATGAAAAGTGACTGTTCTCATAAAGAACCAGCTTTATGAACTGATTATGAGAATTGGACTACGTGAACTGGCTATGTGAACTAAAAAATACACAGTTCACATAGACTTACCACACACTAAAATACACCGTTCTTATAAAAAAAAATAGTTCTCATAGAAAATACACGGTTCTAATAGATAGTTCTCATGAACAATACATAGTTCTCATAAAAAATACGCAGTTCTCAGAAAAAATACATAATTTTCATTGACAATTTTCACATAAAATACACAATTCTCATGAAAAATATACAGTTCTTATAGAAAATACACAGTTCTAATAGAAAAATACAATTCTCAGACAGTTTTCATATAAAACGCACAATTCTCATAGAAAAATACAATAGAATTGAATTTTTAATTGCCAAGTCTCATAGTCAATTATAGAACTGCTTAGTTCTCATTGAAAACTGGCTATGTGAACTGAGTTATGAGAATTGATTATGTGAATTGCCAGTTCTCATAGTCAGTTCTATGAGAACTGTTAGTTTTCATAGTCAATTCTATGATAATTGGTTATGAGAACTTACTGTTCTCATAAAGAACTAGTTTTGTGAACTGGTTAAGAGAACTAGACTATGTGAACTAGTTTTCATAGACAATTTTCATACAAAATACACAGTTCTCGTAGAAAAATACATAGTTCTAGCAGGAAAATACACAATTCTAAAAAAAAATACACACACGAACAAAAATACCTTTGGCTATATGAACTATTAATCCTCATAGTCACGTCTATGAGAACTATCAATTCTCATAGTCAGTTCTCAAGGACAATACATACTTCTCATAGAAAAATACACAATTTCCATAGAAAAATACATAGTTCTTGTGGATAATACACAGTTCTCATAGAAAATATACAATTCTCATAGACAGTTTTCATATAAAATACACAATTCTCATAAAAAATACACAATTCTCAGGAAAACTAAACACACACAATTCACTAAAACACACATAATTCACTAAAAAGGAACCTTGCTTGCAATCCTCTTTTTCCTAATTGAGTGTGGAAATTGATGACTGAACCGACATAGACTTTGTAGTCTTCTGTTCATGCTTCTTTTCTCCAGAACAGAGAGAAAATGGAGTTTTAAGAGAGAAATCCTTTTTACAAGAGAATCCGATGAAACTTCCTTGTACAAAGAGAGAAAATAATTGCAAATTGAGAATCAGATGCTACAACATGAATTTTCTGACAATTTTGAGATTTCTATTCGACCTTTACGCCCAAGTAATCAATCATCACAAACCTGAAGCAGATATCTGAATCACACAATAAGAGAGCTTATAGATGAAGGAGGAGAATCTGGAAGTTGCGATCGACATCCAAAATCTTCATGTCGCCGCCGACGTCGGTTGTCATCAAGTTCAATTTCGTCGTCATCGAGTTCGATTACAACATTTGGAGCTATGTGAAAATCTGGATCTCAACGGGAGACAACCAGATTTTAATGGGAGACGACCACAATGAGAAGAAAGGTCGCGGAGATATCGACAGCGGCAAGAAACGGCGATAAGAACGCCAATTCTAGTGGGACAGGAGAAGGCGACGGCGGCAGTGGTCAGCACTGCTCCATCGGTGGTTCGTGGTAGCCGTGTCGGCGTCGATGGCGCTGTCCTTGTCCATCAGATCGTCATCCTTCGGCTTGAAGTCCACTGCTTCCACATCTGTGTTCGTGTCTCTCTCTCTATCTCTTTCTCTCTCTACAAGGTGGATTGAAAAGGAGCAGAACAGAGAGAATGTGAGGTGAGGGGCACAAAAGTCAGTACGCAATCCGAGCCTTCCAGCTTCGGCAAAATATTTCAGGGTTGGAATCAAACCAAATTTAAAAAACGGAACCGGCCTCTAATTTTCTATAAAAAGTTGGTCAAATGACTCTATTGTAGGAGTGCTAAATGGACGGATTTTGACCAAATTGGGTAAATTATTTGTGGGTTGGGTCTAAATGGGTTATGAGTACAATTTCTCATATCCAACCCAATTCATTTATTTGAAATCAACCTGTCCATTAACCCAATTACACACACACACACACACACACACACACACACACACACATATATATTAAAATTTAAAATGACTAAAATACTCATATACACTAAAATAACTATATTACCTTTATACATTTAAATGACCAAATTACCCTTGTATTCTAAAATTACCATAATACCCCTATATACTAAAGTGATCAAATTATTCTTGTATACTAAAATTATTGAATCGAATGGAGATTCTGCTGAAATTTTAGGGATATTTGGACTTAGCTGTATTGAGTTTTGGGCCCTTTTTTTTTAACTTGATTTTCTTTTCTAAATTGTTGATTATTATGTTCAGATTAGCTTCTTTAAACCTTCTGCCAGGGCCAAGCCTGTGGGCTATCTCCACCCCCAATCTCTCTTATAACAATAATGTATCTTTAATAATCAATATTCAATAGTAGCTTGCAAAATTGATTTCAAGGAAAGAAAGCATAAGAAAAAAAAAAGTGAAAGTCATTTCCCATCTCTTTTCTTTCTTTTTTTCCTTAGGGTGGGTTTGGATTGAAAAGTTAAATAACTTTTTTTTTTTGTCTTTATTTGAGTTTCTTTTTACATTTGTTCGTTTTTTGCATCAAACTGTTGTAATTTATTGATTCGTTTTAACGAGAGGAATCGGAAAAGTAAAAAAAATTTAATCGAAATTCATAATTTTTTGAATGAAGACAAAAATAAGTCAAAAAGACAACTTTTTATTATTCTTATTTGTCATTTTTAAAAAAATTATGAGTTTCGATTAAAATTTTATACTTTTTTAATTCTTCTCGCCAAGACGAATTAATAAGTTAAAAAAGTTAGTTACAAAACTAAAAAGTGCAATTGTTTTTTGAATAAAGATAAAAAAAATAAGTTAATATGCATGTTCATAAGATTTGGGACCTTATTCGGTCTGGTCGAAAATTGTTCTAAAGGTTAGGAATGAACAGAGTAGATTAGCATGGGAGGGGGCGTTGGTGGCAGCGGTTGGGAAGGGAAGGAGAGAGAGAGCGAGAAAAAACTTTGCCTTCTTTTGGGTTAATGTAGTGGGACCCACCTGAGTGAGTTGGCTTGCCCCTTCAATTCCTGGTTTCGTATTTCAGTTCCTGACCGTAGCATTTCTCTTCTATTTTTGTTTGGGTTATATTTATGATTTATTGGGTCATTTGCCCTGTTTTGAATTGGGTCCTTAAAAATAAGTATTTATTTGTAATTTTTAAGCTTAAAAATAGTAGGCTTACTGAAATAAAAAAAATATACTCCCTCCGTCCCAAATTGATTGTCCGGTCCGCAAAACGGAGTGTTAAAAATAATACAATTTTTGCAAGAAAAAATCAAAAGTTTTTCAACAACTTACTAGATATCAATGCGAATTTTTATTTTGTGAAAAAAATTTGAATTTTTTCTTGAAAAAATTGCATTATTTTTAACGCTCCGTTTTGCTGACGGAACAATCAATTTGGGACGGAGGGAGTAATATAGATCTTGTTTTTTGATAGATTTTAATGAGATCTATCAAATCCTGTAAAAAAAATTAAAAATTTATTTTTATAAGTCCATTATTTTTATACTTGAAAATAAGTCTTTGTTTTTTAAGTATTTTTTTGAGAAAACGGAACGGGGCCTTAGGTTAACCCAATTGAGATCCAATTATTAGTTAGATGGGTTTGATTCATTTTAGTTGGTGAATTTGGGTTGATTATTGAGTTTGGATTCAATTTGCCACCCTTACTCTTTTGCCTTTGTGCGCGCAGTCCCAAAATTATTTATTTAATATATTAATAAAATAATTGCAAAACGTAACAAATTTTTGGACAATTTAGCTATAATAATTTATTTTAATGATAAATTAATTAACTAAATAAATTAATAAATTAAAATTTCATTTTTATGTGTTTTATTATTCATTTTAAAAAAATATGAATTCTAAAAATGTTAAGTTCGGTTATTAAAATCTTTTATAGCTTATGTTTTTGTTGGGACCTAATTCATTTATATCCAAGTAAGTATTATTATTTTTGTGTTCTAATTAACTATTCTGCGGCATGCATATATCCAAGTAAGTATTAATTATTGTGTTCTAATATCTTAATTTTTTTATTTATAATTTTTTATTGTGTTGCATGCACATATCCAAATAGTTTTTTGACCGTTTATATATTAAAAAATATTATTAAAAAATTAAGTGATCCAAATCCTTTTGAACTAGTGGAAAGATTTTATGTTTTTGATCATTTTATTCTAAAGGGTTAGAATTAAATTTTATTTCTAAAGCTCTCATAACTAAGTATGTGCTTTTTATTTAAAAACCCTATGGAGTAGAAACTTGATTATGAGAGCACTAGAGACAAAATTTAATTATGAATTTTTAGAATAAAATGATTGAAAAATAAGATCTTTAAACTTGTTCAAACGGATTGAAAATTAGTGCACTTAATTTTTCAATCATATTTTTAATATATAAATAGTCTAAAAAAATTAAGTGCTCTAATTTTCAATCTATTTGAACCGGTGCAAATATCTAATTTTTATGATCATTTTATTTTGAAGAGTCATAATTAAATTTTGTCTCTAAAACTTTAATAATTAAGTATCTGCTCTTTATTTGGGATCTTAAGCTCTCATTTTATTCTCAACTCTCTCACACACAAACACTGATGGGGAAAAACCCCCAAAGGGGTTCCCACGTTTTCATCTTCTCTCCGCTCTCTTTTTCCCACATATTACACAAGCACACATACACATTATTTTTATTAGCGTTGTTCCCGTTTGATACATGGGACAAACAACAAATTTTGTATGAGCTCGATATTTTGTAGCGAAGCCACAAAAATATTTTGTCCCGTGCATCGAATAGGAACGACCCTAGTTGATAGAAAAAGAACACGGGGTGCATGCGCCGTCCATGCTCAACAATGGACAACTCAGATTGCAAGAAATATTAAATCAAATTAAATTACTTCAAAAAAATTAAGTCAAATTAATTTGTAACAAAAAAATCAAATATTGAACCCGTTCAATGCATGGTATAAAAAATTAACATTAGTTTTTTATAATCTAATAGTGTTCGATGCACACTAGTAAAAGTCTCATTCTGTACACTAAAAGACAGATATGATGTAAAATAAATTTGGAGTATCACGTGATGGTATCTCTGTTGGGGCATAGAATAATTTTTCCTAAACTTCTCTCTCCCTCTCCCTCTCCCTCTCCCACTCCCACATCCCCCCTTTCTCTCTCTTCCCCTCTCCCCACTCCCACCTTTTTCTTTCTTTCTTTTTTTTTAAAATAAAAATTCTAAATTCTAAAAATTTAGGATTGAGGGTTGAGAGTTTTTTGACTTCAACTACATTCCTATAGGATATTAATAGATAGATAGATAGATTTTTGACTTCAACTACATTCCTATAGGACATTGATAGATAGATAGATAGATAGATACAGTTATACACAATCTCACAGGCTCACAGCCATAAAACTTGAGCTAGTACTCGATCCCCAACCTCTAGTCTTTAATGCACAAACAACTGTACCACACTATTGCACATTGCACGTACAGCCATGTTATTTGCTGGCTTGGCCCCCGGCCCCTCTCATCGCTCTCTCATTTTCTTTGTCTCTTTCTCGGCCCACACACAATAATACAATTAAGTTTAACTTTCGACGAGAAAGGCAATTAATATAAATGGGTGTATGCTCCTGTATCAATTCCAACGGTAATGGAGTAAATGAGCAAATAATCCAAAGCCATATAATTATATGTAATTTTAAATTATCGCCAAAGTTGCAGAAATCACCTTATATTTGAGGAACGAAAAGTAAAGCTTATTGTCAAAAAAAAAAAAGGTACTAGTAAAAGAAAGAGAAAAAAAAGTGGAATCCACAAACGTTTGTGTCAGCTTATGCGTATTTCGACTAATTTCGAGACTTGAAATTAACTATTAGGTAAACTATCCAGCCACCTAAGTGTTGGGTTCAGGTCATCCATTTGTCTTTCATTGGTCCAATGAGTTGGTTAGAAGTTAGAAGAATTCATAACTGTGAAGCATATATCACTCTCAGGCACTCCTCCTCAACGATACGTAATTGCATGTGAGGTGACTCATACATTTGTTTTGTTTACGAGTACTGCCGTCCAAGAAAACAACCCTCAACTAGGATATCTCTCTCTCTCTCTCTCAAATCTTCTTATAAGTAGGACTGTCCACGGTCCGGATTGGATCGGATTCTTATGAATTCAATCCTAATCCATATCTCACAGTTTTTAGAAAATGCAATTTAATCATAATCCAAAAGTCTCACAATTCGGTCCCGATTTTATCTACGGATTTCCTTCTATAAAAATAAAATAACGCTATTGCCAATTAAAATGCAAAGTGCAAACACTTATTAGGTACATGTACATTACACTATTATAGCAAGTTAGTTTAAATCCAGATACCACCGCAGCAAGTGAGCAACCAAAAAAATTTATGGGTCTTGGCTTTTGGACTTCGGAATATTGTGTGTGTATATATCTATGCCGTTTAAAATTTACGTTTTCTTTTTTACAAAATACTAAAGTTTACCCCTTAAGTTTTAGATATTGTCCCATTAATGTAAAATTGTTAAAAAAAATCATAACAATTAGTAAAGTTATAATTATTTATAAATATTTGATGAGCACCCAATATTGCAGATATTTGGTGCGACTAGTCCCGTTTATATTGTTTTAACTTGCGTTTATTTAGCTTTTATTTGATATTACTCGTAAGGTAGTTTGTTTAGTGTTTCAGGTTAGACGTGCAAATAAGGCGCATTTCAACGCCATGGATGGCCCGAGTTCTTCCAAGTACCCGAAGACCCTGTCGGCCCCCTAAAATCTGTCTAAGTATGGAAAAATGACTTTTCGAGATAAAAAATGGTGGTAATTGATCATTGAATTTTTCTAAGAGTAACTACAAAGTTGCAAGGTTTTATTCGAAGAGTAAGGTCGTGTTCCGAACCATTTTCTCTTGAGAAAAACGTGCAGATTTCCGTTTTGTACTAAAAGTGGGGGGTTGACATTTTGATTTAATTGGAATCTTGAAATTCTGGTAATGCCATTGTTTCCAAATGGAGGGTACTTTCTTATTTTTATTAAATAAATTAAAGTAAAGGAAAGGTAAAAGAAAGGTTTAAAATGTAGCCTTTACTTAAGTTTAGAGAATGAAAATAAGGTGCTGTGAAGCTGTGGAAGTTGCTGGGAGCCGTCGGGTGCTGAGTTTTGGAGGTTGGCCTGAAGACTGGAGATAAGCTCTCTGTATCGATACGGATTATGGCCGTATCGATGCCATTTAGCTTCGTGGCAAGGCAGAGTGTTCCGTATCGATACGGCCTTAATCCGTATCGATACGGGAGAGCTACGGGGAAATGACCCTTTTTGATTTAGCAGCGTGGTATCGATACTTTGCTTAATTTGTATCGATACCATGGGTCTTCGGCCAGATATTTGTTGCTTTTTGGAGCTTCCATTTATGGAATACTTGCTACTTATAGTATGTTTTTAGGATATTTGTGGGGAGAGAAGATGAGTTGTATAAATACTCTTCTCTCTCACTCTAGTTCATAATCCACTTTTATGCTCTAGGTTAGGTTTTCTCCATAGTTTTTCTCAAGCTTTCTTAGTTTAATTGTTGTTCGTTAATTTGTCGTTTATTAATGTTGTAGCTATGGACTAGATTCTCCTTAATATCAAGTTTATTTCCGTTTTTATCGGTTAATCATGTTTTCACTTCCTAGCATAATTTCTAGTCTTTTAGCTATGTGTGAATAGTTTATTGGGTAAGTCTCGGGCCACTCTTCCCCAATGACTTAGGTGGTTATCTGGTTCTCAATCCTTCGGGCTTAAAATCATGGTTTTCGGAATCGAACTAACCTAGCCATTTTGGTCTAAGCGAGGGGTGTTAACTCCTTGATATGTCGTTTAGTCAAGCGGTCTTGGCAAGTGGCATATTGAGGGCTCGTGGCCTCCTACGTGTTAGATACCTTAGCAAATATAGGTTGTTTTAGTTCCGTTTAATCACATCTTTTGATAAATGAAATCGTTAATGCAAAATCTTCCGGGCGTGAGCACGCGGTCGAGACTTCGCCTGAGTTATATTGAGAACCGGTAACGACCTTAGTCAAGGGTGAGATGATCCGTAGACTTGCCTCTTTTTGGTTCTTTAAGCGTTTTTCTAGTCTTTTGCCTTAGCAATTTTTCTCCGTTTCAAAGCAAACCTAGTTGGCCGTCTTGAACGCCGCACTCTACCATTTTAACCTACATCCGATTAAGCTATCATTGAATTCCCTGTGGTACGATCCCGGTCTTACCGGTTTATTATGCTACCGACAATCTAGCCCTACCCTTGGGGTTTTTCTCAACCTTATTTGAAGGCGAGGTTTGAAGGCTAAGCAATATTACACACACACATATATTTTTTATTTTTTTAAATATCTCACGGTTCAGTTCGATTAATTCACGGTTTTAAAATGAAAATCCAATCCTAATCCGTATCTCACGGTTTTTTAATTTTCAAATTTGTGTTCAGACCATTAATCCACAGACACAATCCAAAAGGTATGGATCGGTTCGGTCGGGGCCGGTTTCACGGTTCTCGATTTTTCTTGGACAACCCTACTTATAAGGGTGCCCCCTTTTTCCGATCGAATTTTGATGATCCGAGCCACTCAATGAGTTCAAAACGTGATTTTAAGAGTATTTGTGAGAAATCGGTAAATTAAAAGACTAGGAACGGTTCCATCGGATTAGTTTTTGATATAAACACTATATCGGAAAAAAGGAGAAAAGCGGACATTCACATTTTAAATAAAATGCGGATGCCCTTATAACTTTTGGTTGTCCAATTTTGATTTCCACTACGGATGCTCTTAGTACATATCTATGAATTCTGTTAAGTATTGCCTGTTTTGGCTTAACAATACTTGAGGATTATTTTTGTGTTTTATTCACGTTTTCCCGCCTTTGTTAGGTTACGTCGATTACTATTATATTCATCATTGAGAGAAATCTAAAAAGTAAAAAAATTAGTTCAAAACTAAAACTTTTTTCCAATAGAAAAATAACCAAAAAATTAAAAGTTTAGTTACTTTCCTCTTAATTAAAAAAAGTTTAGTTGTTAACATAATTTTTTTTTTCACTTTTTAGATTCATCTCACTTGACTTGAACCAATAATCAACAAAAAATTTATGCAAAGACTACAACTATGAAGAAAATTTGAATAAAGATAAGGAAATTATTCTCGAAAATTGTTAAGCCAAAATAGGCTATTAACGAGGAATCCAAAACGGTACCTGGTATGACATGCACCAGCCGGTCCCGGTATATATCATCCTAATAGCGAAAACAATACGATATCCAAAACAACATTAAGGGGTGTTTTGGCCAAAATAAGCCATGCACTTGGTTTTTTTT
>BPLS01032189.1:0-14522 GCA_019656275.1 Rhododendron kiyosumense
ATGCGTCCTGTATTTGACATGGGCTTTGCTAAAGGGGTTAAAAGAGACAACGGAGAGGAAAACAACAAAGTTATATTTGGCTAAAATTCTCAGGTTAGATATGAATTGATATATAGTTTTACGAAGAGTTATCCAAGCTGAAATCCGAACTTCATCAATCTGATAGTGGTAATCTGTAAATATTATTTTATGGATCCTTGTAAAAAATTAACAAATTAACTCTAACGAATATCGGTAAGTATTATTTTTGGATTCGTAGGGGCAACAATATTTTAAAATTTATGGGTATTTTTTTGGATTTTTGTGGGATTCAAAATGTGCCCCGCATGAAATATAGTGTAACTATGTAGTGAAACAATGAAGCGTATGCAGCAAATCTCAAAAATTTATTAGAACCTTACCTAAGATAAAGAGTTGGGTCTAAAAACCTAATAATGGATTGGTTGTTGTGAATCTTGTGATTGTTATCCTCCCAACCCATCAATTTGGTTCTCAGAAATGTTTCTTCTAAAAATTTTGATTGTTTTGTGGTCCGTGTTTTTGTTATTAATAATTTTTTAATAAAATTTTCTACTTATTTTTTCTTTTTTCCATGTATATAGCTTATTTCTATTCGAAAAATTTTAAAAATTGAATAGTTTTGTCTCTACGGATCGAGAAATAATACTTACCGATATTTGTTGGAGCTAATTTTTTACAGAGCTCCATAAAACAATGTCTTAAAATTATAGATATTTTTCTAAATTTTTGTAGGACCCGGGGTGGCCCCACATAAAATGTAATGTACCATGTAGTAGAACAATGTAGTGTGCCTATCTTTTTTCTTCGATTACTATTAATTTCAAAAGAGTTTTTTATGAAAATATCCCTCGAACTATGATCACTTTTTCTACTTCGTCCTCGAACTACCAAAACCACCTATTTTGTCCTCGAACTATCCAAAACCAACCTATTTCGTCCCAGCCCTAACTCCATCCACATTTTCTGTCCAAAAACACAGCACATGCCAAACACATGACATACTAAAGGGCAAAAATGAAATTTCATCTATTAACTCCCAAAAAACATCACATGCCAAGCGCGCGCACACTCTCTCTCACATACACACAGAGTTGTTAATCATCGTATATGCGCAGTTGATTATCCAGAGTGTAAATTACCAACAAAAAGCATGATTATACAAGCTGTAGCACGGGAAAGTTTTTAGTGCCTACTAATGATCGGTAGCTTGGCATATCTAATGTTAACTCATGCAAGTTCGAGTGATTCTATTGGTAGAATAGCAAAAGTTATGGGGACCGAAGCAGGAGATTGGATCCCAAAAAATAGAAGCAGGAGATCATCTCATTACTAAAGTGTGGGGGGCTGATTTTTTGTTGACCGTCTTGACTTGTTTGAACCGAGAAATATGGCGCTAATCTTCGTGTACGTGCAGAATCGGAAGGGGTTGTTCCTGTGGGAAGAAGCTCCGACGATCTAGTCAGAAAGGAGAGCTTAAAGAGAAGAGATTTGGTAAGAAAATTTGCTTGGAGGGAAGAAGATTAGTGTTTTAAAAATCTGAACCTGTATTTTGGAGGAGGTCCTTGTCTATTTATAGGCAAGGATGGAGAGAGTGTGGAACAAGCTGTCCCTGCCACCTACGCGTTATGTTACGCTCGGATGACATCACGAGTCAGAGGTATTAATTGACTGCCGCCTGTTGGGGATTGGGGAACCGCCCAGTCAGGGCTAGAGGGGTCACATCAATCAGAGATGTCACCTCACTTACCAAAGAAGCTCTTCCACGTTTCCTTGGAAGCTTCTAGAAGGTTCTGAAAGAGCGGTTTCCGAGCGAAGCCATCATAACCGAAGAAACAACCAATCATGGGGCGGAGCAGTTTTACCGAGCAAGCAAGGTTATCCGAACGGAACGAGTGTAGCATCCTTCGGCTTTTACATCGTAGTTTGGCAAGATTCTTAGGATTTGTTTATCCTTCGAATAACACGTACAAATGACGTGTCTAGGTCCCTCTGGATACAGACGGATTGAGACAACTACTTACTCAAGAATCACAAGGCGCGTCCCTTGTGACCTATCTGAACCTTTTGGACCCCTTCAGATATTTCGCTCCACTACATAAAGGTGGTAGCAGTTTTGCTAGATTTTGGAGAAAACCACCTAGGCTTCCTCCTAGATTATCGCTTGATGAAATGGGTAATAATAATAGTTCTCAAGACATGAAGCTGAGAAGTTAAATGCAGCATCCCTGTGGAGAGCTAGGCAACAAAGTGTTAGAAACGCATTCACTCTGTTTTTATCCCCATGTGTGAGTGTACGTGGAGGCCAAAATGGAGGGAAACCCACTGGTTTTGCCGCTAGATATGTTGGGAAGGGTAAAAGTACTATTCTGCCCTTATATTGGCGGGTGAAAATGTCATTTGCTTTGTTTTTGTACGGAAAATGTGAATGGAGTTAGGCTTGGGACAAAATAGATGGGTTTTAGAGCCCGTTCCGGAAGTGAAAAAAAATCTTTATTTTTACAAAAAAAAAAATTTTAAACTTAAAAATTATGAACTTATTAAAATCTAATAATATATAATATAAATCTTGTTTAAAACATCTCGATGAAATCTTTAATACGATGTCAAAAAAATTAAAAAAAATTTTTTATTTATATTATTTTTAAATTTGAAAATATGAAATAAACTGTTTATCTTTTAAAAAGATTTCTATAACGGAACTTTAGATAATTCGAAAACGAAATAGATGGTTTTAATAGTTCCTAGACAAAGTAAAAAAAGTGACCATAGTTTGGTGGATATTTTCTTAGAATACTCATTTCAAATCAGCGTAGACTATAGAGTTTCGTGGCACTATATCAAATGGGGTCGTGGCAGTATCACGACCTACTTTGATCGAAACCCAAACAGAACAAAACCATATGCATTATGTCTGACAGTGAGAACGACGGTTACTCCCTCCGGAGAAACAACCTTCCACCGGATATCATCGCCGACGTTCTCTCCCGACTACCAGTAAACTCACTCCACCGATTCAAGTGCGTCTCTCCCTCGTGGAATTCCCTAATTTCTTCCCCTAACTTCGCCCAAACCCACTTCAATCGAACCCACACCAATAACCCTAACAAACACCTCCTTCACAACATCGTTCTCCAGTCTATCACCCAAGACCTCTATACCGTCGACCTCACGGCTGACGTTCCGTTTGCCACAAAGCTCGATCTCCCTTCGCTCCGACCCCCAGAGGACAAGGTACTGGGCTCTTGCAATGGCTTGCTCCTGTTTTGCCGTACAGGTAGATCCAACTTCTTCTTGCTAAATCCATCCACTAGGGAATGCAAGAAACTTCCCAGTTTGCCTTTTGTACTCAATCCTGGTCATGGGTTCTACTCGTGTCTTTACGGTGTGGGTTACGATTCTTCTACGGATGATTACAAGGTTGTAATGCTCTCTTACTATGATGAGTCTGATCCCGAGTCCGAGTCTGAATCTTATGCTCTGAGTGATACGACGACTGTGGCTGTCTATTCGCTGAAAACTAACGCTTGGAGGAGAATTCAGGACACCCAGTATATCCATTGGGGAATGACTTTTGGGGCTTACTTTAATGGTTGTCTCCACTGGGTTTGTAGGAGGGAAGGTTCCTATTTGATAGTTGCTTTCGATTTGGCGGATGAGGTTTTCAGGGAAGTGTCGTTGCCTGCTTCGTGGGCTGAGGCTGATGACGAGATTAGGAAATTTGAGTTGGTGGTTGTTGGGGGTTGTCTATGTTTGGTTTATATTATTTATTTGCCGATTCCGAGTCGTAACCGCCAAATTGAAGTTTGGATGATGGAGGAGTCTGGGGTTGGAGCGCTGTGGACCAAAATTATGACTGATATAGATGGTATCCGTCCACTGGATTTGTTGGGTTTGTTAGCGGAAAATGAATTTGTGTTGACCGCAAAGGTACAGATACTACCAGGATCGTCGAGGGAAAATGATCAATTAGTTGTGTACAATCACCAAACAGGAACGTTGAGGGACATTGTGGTTCGTGGTATTCCGACTAAATTTAGTTTTTGGGGAACCTATGTCGAGAGCCTTCTGCCTTGTCTCTCCTAATCATGAGAGAGGGATTGGGAAGCAAGGATAAGTTTCTTCAGGTATTTTTATGAAATAGAAATGACATTGCTTCGTTCATTAATACTTGTATGTCCATACATATGCATGTACGATATGGATAATCTTTGGATACTCGCGTGTAACTATTGTTAGGCACTTCCTAAATGTATCTATGGTTAGAAAACTAAATCTCTTTTCTTTAAGTATTATATAGTTTTTGGATACTGTGATGTCATGTATCTGAATTTCGGTGATACTTTTCAATACTTTCTGGATAAACTTATTTTCTCTATTCTTGGGATTGCAACATTTCTTATGCAGCACAAATGTAAAATTATTACCAAGTTAGTGGTTGGACCACTGTGTTCTTCGTAAAGGAAAGATTTAGCCACCTATTTTTTCAAT
The DNA here is from genome assembly GCA_019656275.1 of Rhododendron kiyosumense. NCBI lineage: Eukaryota > Viridiplantae > Streptophyta > Magnoliopsida > Ericales > Ericaceae > Rhododendron > Rhododendron kiyosumense. The sequence continues at coordinate 4,510 of BPLS01032189.1, forward strand.
TTCATTTATCCAATTGTCATGATTCCTGGATGAGGTCATATTGGTGTAGTTTTCTTCTTCTTCTTCTTCTTCTTCTTCTTCTTCTTCTTTTTTTATTGGGCATATTGGTGTGGTTTCTTCTCCATTTCTGTTCCATTCTTTAAGCGTAAACTTCAGCTCTTTTGGCTTTCTCATTATCCTGAAACCCGCCCAACCATGGCTTGATTCCCAGCACTCCTTGCAAACCTTCATACATCTGGGGTGAGAGAGCCAGGCTTAAACAAAACCTAAATGGCTTTGGAGTCATCTGAGACCATGACAGGACAACGATCTGGTACCAATCTAGGCAACCCCTTTTGAAAAACCTTAAAATGTTCAAGCCAATCATGAGACATTAAGAATCTATCCAACCTGCTAAGAGTATGTGTATCCTGGAAGTTAGACCATGTAAAATTTCTTCCAAATCCCAATCATAGGTAGATCATTCAATTCAATTAGTTTAATGAATTCAAAGAAGTCTCTCATACCCCTGTCTATTCTTATGCATCCAGATCTTTCCCCTACAGATTTAATTTCATCATGTGTTATGCATGGGAACTTTCTTCAATTGTGTTACTGACAATGCTGGTGAATGATACCTTCAAAAGAAAGGTTTACTCTTCTCTTCCAACCATAAGAATTTGTTTCTTCTTCTCACATATGTGTGCAATGGAAGTTTCATGTTTCAAAGGCATTGTATATTCGTACTTGTGATGGAAGTTTTGTGGTTAGACTTCGGTGGCATCTCCTAGATTTATGATATATTGAACCAGAGATTTGGGACATTTTAGCTCTTTGTCATAAGCTGCAGAATGCACTGAATACTGATCTTGTTCACCTTGTAAACTTTAACTTGTCATGGCACTACACGTTCACTCGGGATTCACGTCATGTTGTTGAGTATGTGTGCTTGTACACTGATGCTTATCATTTAATTGCTCTGCAAGATTTTTTCTTCATTTGAAACATTACTTGTGGCATTCTTGCAGTTTTCATGATGTACATTCGTTGGATCTTCAAAAACATTTTTAGCCATGTAGAGCAGATATCTCAATATTTGATATGTTTGCGTAAGTTGTCTAATTCTTTCTTCTTCTTGGTTAAGCTATCGTCCAACTTAAGTGTCCGCATTTAACTTGCAAGTTCTAACTTTTCCCTTTTGAAATGAGAAGCCATTAGGCATATGCTACGGTTTTTCGTAAAAAATATTAAACCTTTGTTTACTCTATTTTTGCAAACAACCCTTCTCAGTCTCCACATAAAAGGGCCCTTGTGAAGAGTTCGACAAATTAAGAATTTGACAATCACACCTTCTCACAGTTCCATAATACTTCCTCAATCCCAATTTGTTTGCCCCTATGTACTACTTCATAAATCTCAGAAAATCATCTATAGTTTCTGATTTATTGCTTTTGGATGATTTTGAAAACTGGCTACAAGAACCACGTGAGATCTTTTGGTTGGTTAAAAAATCTCGATTATGTTCCTTTGAAAATCCATTATTTGTTGACCCGAGTAACCGGTATGACTGCCAAAAAGGGCCTTACAATTCGCAACAAAGGGAGTGTATGATGAAGATATGTCAGTCTTAGTTGACGCTTAGAACTTGTTCAAAATTGACCTTCGATCCAATACTTTCAGCTGTTTTTTGCAGGAAATGATCGTGAAGAGGTTTTCGAGGTGACAACAATGCTCACAAGATCTACTTGTCATCATATTCGCGTGTAGGGAGGGATGCTCGATGTTTTTCGCTCAGTTATATGTCCTATACAATATTACGATTTGCAATCGTTTCATTCAAATGAACAGTTTTTTGCCATTTGATGCAGTGATTTCATGGCTGTTATATGTCCTATAATAGCAATCCAATCTTGGTGAATTCCTCGTTTTATCACCTAATTTTTAACACAAGATTCGGTTAGGGAGATTTTTACACGGCTTTTATTCCTCATAGAGTGGATGAGGAAGGGTTGTGACTCCAGTGGAGGAACGAATCCAGATAGGAAAGATCGGTGCACACGGCGAAGACTTCTGCTCGTTAATGACAAGCAGTTTTCTATGACTCATCAAGTCTTAGGCTCATGAAACACTATACATCCAGGCTTTACAAATTAGAAAGTCTCGATTTCATATGATCTAATCAAACAGGGAAAGCAATTGCAATTTCTAATGGACAGAACTTGTAGAGCATTTGGAGGATGAAATACTCAAATAGGGCCGGAATGCAGAATGCCCAAACTTTTTGAATACATGTCAAGCATCGTGGAGCTTCCCTCACCGGATCCTCATAAATTTCAGTTCTATTCCTTCAAGAGTTACAAAAGTGAACGTTGAAGTAACAGAAGATATAGAATGTGTAAATAGAAAATGCTTTCAAATTTAAAATAACATAAACATTAACACGTGCAAGGCTCGTGTGATTCCGCTAGTAGTATGTGGTTGTGTTCTTCTTCTTCTTTTTTTCATATGATATACATCAACGGACTGTTAATATGTTACCACTGGAAAGAGAAAATCACAGTTATATTCAATTCTATGTTAACCATTCAAATATTTGTTTAATTTGTTTCGTGTTTTCTACAAACTCTCATATGAAGAAATCAATCTCATTTGGCAAAAGCCAAAATTTTCTTCGCTAACATCAACGGTCAAAGCTATTTCGTGATCTCAAAGTCACAAAATTATTTTTCAAATTTATTATGCTTAATTATTCTATTCATACCAACGCATCGTACGAGATTAGCCCACGGACTATGGCTTTTTATTAATAATAATTAGTTTTAAGTTTGGTTTGTCTTCCTCTCATGTTTTAGTAAATGAGTTTATTATTGATCTCATGATTCTCATGGGTTTATAATTGAGTGTATTGTTTGTCTACCGTTTCTCTCCAAGGGTTGCAATGGTTTGCCATCTCCAAATTATTCATGACATTCTATTGTCTGTTCAATAGAATGTCAACACTGAATGTGATATTTATCGATGAACGGAAAAGTACGGAAAAATTAACAAAACTTACAACACGCATATACACATCAACACATATCCAATAAATGAAGGGCGAAGCACAAAAATCTAAAAAAACATAAATCAAAGAACGAATTGCAACGAACAAATCAACAAAACACCAACCATTACATAAGATCCAATACAGATCGATTGCATCCGATTATCCTTCGCTAAACCCCAAAAAATATAATTCCATTAGAGAAAGGGAAAAAAAAAATGAGCACAAGGCAATGTGCTTTGCACGTCTCAACTAAGACTAGTTGTTGTAATATAGAATTTATTGGTATCATTCCGTTAGCTTAGAGTATCCACAATGCTATAATTAAAAGTAAAAGATTTTTAAAGTTAACAATGTTGGTGTAAAATATGGCTTACAATGCTATAATCAAACTTAACAACCTCCTTAAAAATAATCAAATTTTGGACTTTGGATAACCAAAATTAGCAACATTTTGACAATAACCAAATGTAATAAACCCTACATATTCTCAATCAATACACTAATTATTATACAAAATTGTTCTCTCTTCTCTTTTCATCTCTCTCTTTCTTTTCGAACAATATTTTGGGAAAAAAAATATTTTACTAAAAAATTAATTTTTTTAGAAAATAGTTTTTCCAAAAAAAAATTTCAAATTTTTTTTTTCTATTTCTAGTAAATAGTTTTATTAGTTTCAAAACTATTTTGGAAAAATTATTTTCTATTGTTCACAGTTTTTAATTAGTTTTTTGTAGTTTGAAAATATGATGTGACAAGTTTTTGTTATTCAATTTTGATTATACCATTGTAGACATCTATATTGTTAACCTTAGCAATCTCTTAGATGAATAATCAAAAGCTGATGTGGCATCTTTTGATTATAGCATTGTGGATACTCTTACATCAGACCATTATTACAAAAGAGTGCTGCTATGTGTACATATGAAATGTACATACTATGTATATATGAATATTGTGGGGCCCACTTCGAATCTCACAAAGATGATTCAAACCGCAAATTATTTTTAAAATATTTTTTATGAAGCCCTGTAAAAAAACCAGCTCAACCTGATATCGATAATGATTTTTTTTTTGAATTTATAGGGGCAAAACTAAACAATTAAGTAGTTTCGCCCCCACAAATTCAGAAAAAATCTCTACCAATATCGGATTGAGCTGATTTTTTACAGGGCTTCATAAAAAAATGTTTTAAAAATAATGGGAGGTTCGAATTATTTTTGTGGGACCCGAGGTGGGCCCCACAATACTCATATGTACATAGTATATGCATTTCATTTGTACCCATAGATTTATTGATTACAAAAATAAGCTTAAAATCAAGCTTCATAGAAGCAAGACTCGTTTGGCAATCATAGTATTGAAATTATTTCTCTTCCGAACCCGGCTTCTCTACAAGCAGAGAGGTTCAATCTAAACCGTTCATCTTGAAAATCAATTGTTTAAATTTTGTTGAATCTATTACCGGTAAAAGTCTTTTATTAATGGTACAAAATTGAAAATAAATCTAAATCATTAAAAAGACTATTCGACGGTTGCGATCGCTTGGACCGCACGTTTGTAGCGCTGACAAGCCATATTCTTCTCTTCCCTTTTGCCCCCTGTTTTTACCCTTTTCTTAGGGAGGTGATATCTATCTGAAAATTTCCCTCTATATAATACCACTGCTCCCAAACCCTTTTCTTCACTACCACCAACAAAATTCTCCTTTCATTAAGAACAGATTCGTTAATCCCTTCACAGCTTACTCATTCAAGTTATTCAATCCAAGAAAGAAAAAACCATCGTCCCAGACAAGTCATATGGCTGAGGAGAACGGCTTAGCAGGCAATCCAACGGCACCGGCCGATGGTTATTCCCAGCGCGCCAAAGAGGAGGGCGAAGCAACCTCTAACGAGCTCCGCCGCCACAAACGAAAAAACATTTGTTGTATGGCGTAGCCTTTGCCATTTTCCTAGCTGCAATCATCGTACTCTTCTCAATAACATTTACGAGAATCAGAACTCCCGAAATCCGGCTTCAATCAGCCTCGTTGGGCTATACTACTTTTCAATATCCTGAAAATGCAGAAACCGGCAGCCCTTCGTACAATGTGTCAATGAACGTTGTGATGGAGATCAAGAACACCAATTTTGGCCCATACAAATACTATAACACTGGTATTCAAGTGGGGAGCGCAACTATCCCGAAATCGAAAGCTAGTTCCCGGTCTACCAAAAAGATCGACATCTCGGTAATCCTGGCCTCGCCGACCAATTTATCCGCGTCTTAAGTAATTGGACATGAGATAAATGCCGGGTTAATTTCTTTAACCATCCAATCCGAATTGAATGGAAAAGTGGAGCTACTGTTTGGGTTCAAAAAGAAGAAAACTATATACCTGAATTGCTCCGCGCTCAACGTTATGTTTAATGTGGGGCTCCTGATTGTCATATGCTCTTGGACTCCGTTCAGTTGTCGAGAAAGTTGTGTGGGAAATTGATTCCCAGAAAAAGTGAAGTGAGGTGAAGTAAAAGAAAAAGAAAATTATTTTCCTGTGAGTGTTCATTTGACAAAAGAATTTTGCAAGAAAAATTAAGATTTAGTTGTTCATTTGTCAGGAAAAAGAAACTTTTGGGAAATTTTGTGAGTGTTCACTCATTTTCCTTTTCCCGCGATGCAAAATACTTTGTTTTTTGCAGGATCACTTTTGCAGGAAAGTAATTCCTGCAGGAAAACTAAATTGATAAGTCCTAGAATTTTCCTACCAACTGAACACTGGGAAAGTTGTGGGAAAATTGATTTTCTCATCCTTTCCTGTACTTTCCTGGCAACTGAACGGAGCCTTGATATTCGGACTTGTGCTTTAAAGAATAGTGTCTTGTTTGTTCGGTTTAGGTTTTCAGTACCACCCTCCCTCTTTCTCGGTACGGTCCCTAATAATTGTATCTATGGCATGGTCTTATACGCGATGCCATTTTTTTTTTCCACTCTCTACTATTCATATTTTTACCAAATACTTGCAAAGCCAATTTGTGCAAAAGAAGTGTGCCCCATCCCCCATCTGTCCCCTTTGTAAAGCTGCTGCAGAAACTATTGAACACACCCTGTTTCAATGTCCTTTGACTAGAGTTGGATGGTTTGGTTGTGGGAAATCCTTCTGGACTACAGAACATGGTACCTCATCAGCTGCTAGATGGATGGAGCTAGGATCTTCTTTGTGGCCATATGGCAAAGTGAAACTACATTGGAGCAAGGATATGGCGCAGAAATTTTTTAGGTATGTTGGGTGAAAAATCAGAGTTCCCAGCAATCCTTTAAAAAATCCTAACAGTATGAATACGAATCACCAAGTAATACTACCAGCAAAAACTACGCAAGTAATTAAACGCACTACAAAGAGATATACGTGCAAAATTCCAGAATGGATAAAAACCACTGGAATGAATCAAATCACTATAAATATTGTGCAGTTATAGATATACCTATTCAAATGAAGTAAATCCTCACAACGTTTTAAGTATCACCTGTCAAATCACACATACACTGCACCCAGTGATCTTAATCGCCAACGGCCTTAGTCCACAAGCCCTCCAATTAACCTAACGAAAAAACTGCTTTCGGAATGGCTCTCAAAAGAAGCAGTTGCTTCGATATCCTCAACCGCCGCTACCTTTCTTTTTTCAAAAATGCTACTTGCACAACCATTGTGTTGGTTGTGTGTATAATTCTGACCGTCCAAATGTATAGACGGTCTAAATTTTAAAAAAACTCATCCAAGGATAAGTTTAACTTTTATGGGGAGGTGTTTAAGCGAATCCTGACCATTCATTACAGCAATAAATAGCTAGAGATTGATTGTGTTTTACACAACCGCTGTGTGTGTAGCACTTTTGTTCTTTTTTATTATCACCGTATACATATGAGTCAGTCGTATAAGGCTCCCACGTTTCCTTGCCAAGGTCGTGGTCCCCACCATAGGAAGAAAAGATCAATCTTGTGCGAATAGGAGGTGCCGATTGATATCCGGGTTGATCCATCCATTGATCTGTCTTTGCAATAGTCGACCTCTTATTTTATTTAAAATGCTCACTCTTGATTACAAATAATAGTGATTCCTTTTACTCTAATCTTATATAGACTTACTAGCTTACAAAAAAATAAAAATTACAACTCGATATAAAATATGTATTTTGTCGAACGGAATTGCCAATACAATTAAGACAACGGAATTTGCTCCTTACATTGGGCAATTTGGAAAGCTAGAAACACTTGTGTTTTCACAGGAAAGCCCCCAATTCCAGGAGAAACCATTGAAGCAGCGAATGTTAGCAATAGGGATTATCTCCAAGCTCTGTTTAAAGCACCAAGACCTAGTCCTCCTCAGCATCACAGGAACAACAATTGGTCCCCTCCCCCCTCCTCTCTTCTAAAATTCAACTTGGATGGAGCATACAAATCCTTCCGCAGCTTTGCTGCCTTTGGCGTGATCGCCAGAGACTGTGGTGGACAAGCTCACTTTTGGCGTATAGGTAAGGTTGTGAGAGCCTCAGCCCTTGCTATAGAAGCTTGGGCCCTCAGAATGAATTGCTAGGGAGTTGGATCTCTCTGAAGCCATTTTTGAGTCGGACTGTTTGGAACTTATCAATTGCTTCAAAGATCCCAACTCTCTTGGACCTTGGCAGATTCGTGCGATGATTGAAGACATTAGAGAATGGGTTAGGACTAGAAAATGGTCTTTTTCATGGTGTTCCAGAGAGAAGAACAAGGTGGCTCATTGGTTGGCTACAAATTGTCTCAATAGAAGAGTAGTGTTTTCCTCAGGTTGTATTCCGCCTGATTTGCAAAGTTTACTAAACTCAGATGTACCCAGCTTATTTCATTTTATATGATTATAATCTTTTCAAAATAAAAATCTGATTAGGAGTTTTTCATAATTCGATTTCTAAACTCTACAATCCTCAATCCAGAACCTATAATCCAACAAAATAATCTGATGCCAAACACCCACAATGTTATCTGCAAGCGCATCTCATACATTACAATTTTTTTTAATCTCTATCAACCCAACTTTTAAGAAAATGACTTCAAGGCCAGAAAGGTTGAAGATACTTCAACTACGGGTGCTAGTTTTTAATAACTTAGATGTTCGAACCAGCTTATTATTTGAATTGGCAAAAATACTATTGCCTTGCATATGTTATAATTGTTTTTTAATGTTAGCCCACTGAACATTAAAATTCTGCATTCGTTCCTCAGTAAAAGCTTAGACCAAATTCCTATAAGACTTTAGCCAACGAAAATTCTGCGTTCGTTCCTGAGTAAAGGTGGGTTGATTGCGATGGAGTAGATTTTTATGATAAATATTTATTCTGAGGTAGATTACAATCAATGTGGTCCTACGTAGTATCACGTCATTTAGTTTCAGATTGTTATTTTCTTAAATTTGATTATTTTTAGATACTCGAAGCTAGTCCAAATGAACTTAAATAATACTGGATCCATAGCTCCATTCCACAAATTTAGTTTATTAGGAAAAGACATGTAATATTCCAAATAAAAAAATAAATTACTTTTGTTCATATTTTCACTGGCGACTGCAGTTGAACACCCTAAGTTCTTTTTTTTTTTGGGGGGGAATTTTAGTAGCAGTATTTTTAGTTTACGTTTTATTTGAACACTCAATCAATATTATGAACACCCATATATTTAGATAAAACATAGGGAGAATTTTTCATAAGTCCACTATAGCACTTTTCAAACCCATCTAGTCTACTTCTAAGTTTCACACTAATAATTTTAATGACAAAAACACCCCACCTAAGAAACAAGGGCTTTGTTTGACTAACATGAAAATATATTTTTTCCATTTTTTCCGGTTTTGTTGCAATCAAGCTGCCACCGTCACCACCATTGCCACCGCTACCACCACCGCGGCCACTACAGCCACCACCATTGTCGTCGCTGCCATCACGCCACATATAACGTTATATGTATAACAAAAAACATATTTTTTCATTTTTCTCGATTTTTTTTATTGAACCCGCTACACTTAACATTTAACGTTATATATGTGACAAATTTCTCTTTTTGTTTTTTCCTATTTTTCTTGTATTGATTTTTTAATATTATATGAGTGATAGAAATCTTCTAACATACAACATTATATATGTGGCAAAAATTTTCTAACATGCAACATTTCTTTTTGATTTTTCTTATTTTTAGTTTAACGTTATATATTGGTCCATATAAAACATATAACATTATATTTGACCTTTTGCAACTTTGAATATCACAAAAAAATAGAACAGAGCATATAACATTATATGTGAGCTTCTGCAATTCTAAATCTCACAAAAAATAGAATATATAACATTATATCTGAGCTTCTGTATCTCTAAGTCTCACAAAACATGACATATAAAATTATATGTTCTCAAAACAACATCATATCTTTCCAACAATATTATATATCTCAAAAAATAAAATTATATGTTCACATATCATGCCACCATTATCCTTATTTCCAGTCGCGCCTTGAATCCCAAGTTAAATGTTGATGAGGCCACAGGGTTCGAACTTCATTTTTTCACCGTTTCTTCATCAAAACCCTCATCGAACCCTTCAAAATTTGTGATTTTCTGCCTCCGAATAGCCTTCTCATAACCTCTATATCTACATATATACATATTCAAAACAACATTAATATATCTAAAAAATGAGATATAATATTATATGTCTAATCATTGGAAAAGCACATATTACACATGACAGAATTTCACATATAACGTTATATGTTTCGTTATCCATCACTTATTGAATTGATCCGCGCAGCGGCTTCTTCAACTTGTTTCTGATAATAGATGGATATATCCATATATGCTTTTGAGAGAATAAGTGATCGACAACGGAGTATATACCGTTATATATGACAAAAGGTCATATATAACGTTACACGGTACAAAAGGTCATATATAACGTTACACGGTACAAAAGGTCATATATAACGTTA
>BPLS01032190.1:0-21240 GCA_019656275.1 Rhododendron kiyosumense
TGCATAAATGAGTACCATCTCCAATTCGTAATTGCCATGCCAAAAATCACTCCGATCCGAGATAGGGTAGCGACAGGAACGATACATGATTGATTATCTTGAAGTTTTGTCTCAAATATATAATAGGCCCCACACCGCACGCCGTGGCTTTATCATTTCTGCATCCCTGTTGCCTCCATTACAGTCACTCATAGTTGGCAGAGAAACTATAATCAACCTCCCTGCTCCCAGCTCCCCCCCTCTGGTTCTAGAGAACGAAGTGAAAATCAACTCCCTTGGCATAGATACCAGTAAGTGTTTGATAAGCATTTAATTCTGGGCCCGAAATTCTAGTCTAAAATTCTCAACTAAAACAAGCTAGTGTTACGTAATCAAAGGATGAAGCTATGGTGTTTACGCTCCATTTGGGAACACCGTAATTTTGACATAATTAGATCATTACATACATAACCAAAACTAGTGATATGTACGTATAATCAAGGCCTTGCAAGGCATAACCCCAACATTTTGGGACTATTCAATAGGTCTCTCTCTCTAATAGTTTCGACGCCTACGGTTTTCCAGGGGAAGGGACGGGGTCTCCCCCATCACCCCCCCCCCCCTCTCTCTCTCTCTCTCTCCTTCATATCTATCCCCTTGATTTCGGCGAGCTCCGACGTCGACAGATCAGCCAATCATTACCAGAGCAGTCCTCTTGTGTGCTCCTTTGTCTGATCTTCCTCACCTTGTGCTTTTCTTTCTAATTGTCCTGTAGTTCCATCGACGTTATGAGGCCGGCTCCATTTCTTGTCATTCTGGGCGTCGCATAGGTTCGGGCCCTGACAAGGGCATAGCTTCTTGGGACTGAGGTAGCAGTTGGTGGTTTTGTACGGTGGGGTGTGGCTGCTATGGTGATCAAGGTTCTGTTCCATGGTCTTTGCTGTGTCTCGGTCGCCCTTATAGCAATGGTGGCGGCGGCAGTGAGGGTCTTGATCGAAAATTTTGGGCAGCTGGACTTAGGGATGTGGATCTGTTGTTTGTTCGTAGGTTTTGCTTTAGTCTTTGTTTACTATTTTCTGTTGGTTTTCATCTCCTGCGTGAAACTTTCTCTCACTCCTTGTGGGTGTTGTTGTAGTGGGCTTTCTATGGCGTTTTGATGGCTTTTGAAAGTCGGAGACGAGTCTTGTCTGTGTGAGATCCTGAATGATCGTTTGTGGGTTTAGGCCTCCTTTGTGATTACTTTCCTCCCTCCTTTGAGGTGGTTACCCGTTCCTGATGTATGATTTTCTTATCAATGAAAGTACCTCTAAATTTTGGGGGAAAAAAAAACATCTCTTGATCTCATCTTTTGCTACATCACATTTGTATGGAAATGTAATTGCAGTTCCATAGAAAACAGGTAAATTAGAGTTGGATTTTGTTGTCGCCAAAAATGTTGATACTTGATGCCCTACTATCATCCGTTAAAAGGCTGAACCATCCTATTGTGCCAATGTGAAGTGTGTTAATTAATTTGGACTAGCTCAGTTGGCCAGAACTATTGCATGTCACTAGAAGTTTGAATTTTTCCACCTGCGTGTGAGTATTCTTCCGTTAGATAGACTTTTCCTTTACTTATCTATTTTTCCCCTATGATTGGCTTATTTCTTATATTGGTTGAGTTGTTGGGTTTGATTATCTCATATTTTCATGGACTTTCACAATTAATGTAGGGTCCCAGGTTGGTACTTTGTACTTTATATCTGATGTAAACAATCTTTTCTATCAATCGACAAAAAAAAAAAAAAGTGTGAAGTGTCTTTCTAATCTTGAGATTTTGTTTATCAAAACTTGTGTTTTTGGTTGTTTTGAATTATAAGAGTATCCACAATGCTATAATCAAAAATTGATAATCAAAAGTTGCCACATCAGCTTTTGATTATTCATTTAAGAGATTGCTAAGGTTAACAATGTAGATGTCTATAATGGCATAATCAAAATTAGATAACCAAAACTTGTCACATCAACTTTTCAAAGTACAAAAAATTAAAAAACCATGAACAGTAGAAAATAGTTTTCCTAAAAATAGTTTTGAAACTAATAAAAACTATTTACTAGAAATAGAAAATAGTTTTTGAAACTTTTTTTTTGAAAAAAAAAACTGTTTTCTAAATAAAAAAAATTAGTAAATTTTTTATTTTCAAAGATATTGTTAAAAAAGAAAGTGAGAGAGGAAAATGAGAGAGAGATAGAACATTTTTGTGTAATGATTGGTGTATTTGATTGAGAATATATAGGGTCTATTAAATTTGGTTATTGTCAAAAGGTTGCTAGTTTTGGTTATCCAAAGGGGAAAATTTCAAAAAAGCCCCTGAACTTTCTGACAATTTGCAAAAAAGCACCTGAACTTTCACTATTAACAAAAAAACACCTGAACTTTTCTGACAACTTGCAAAAAAACACCTGAACTTTCACTATTAACAAAAAAACACCTAAACTTAGCATTCCGTTAACAATTAGACCCCTGCAGTCCAATTTTGTCAATTTGTAACGGATGGAGCTAACGGAAGGCGTTAACTTTTTATTTTTTTTACTTTTTACATTCAAAAATTACTTTTTACTCTTTCTTTTTTTATTGTTAAATATATATATATGCAATAAAGTTCTTTTTTTTCTTATTATTTATCGAAAATGGAGGTGAATAATTTTTGGAAAAGAGTAAGGAAAAAAGAACTTTATTGCATATTTATTTATGACTAAAAAAAAAATGAGTTAAAAGTAATTTTTGGAAGTAAAAGTAGTAAAAAAAAAGAGAAAAGGTTACAAAGAGGAAGTTAAAAGAACTTTTGAATTTTTGAAATTGTGGCTAAGGCTTTGGCGGTTGGTTTTGGGGTTAATTGGTGGTGTGGAGTCGATTCTAATAAGAAAAAAAAGGGGGGGGGGGTGTGGTGGATGTAAAATTTGAAAATAAAAAATAAGGTTAAAGTAATTTTCGATAAATAATAAGAAAAAAAAGAACTTTATTGCACATATATTTACCAATAAAGAAAGAAATAGTAAAAAGTAATTTTTGAATGTAAAAAGTTAAAAAAAAAAAAAAGTTAACGCCTTCCGTTAGCTCCATCCGTTACAAATTGACAAAATTGGACTGCAGGGGTCTAATTGTTAACGGAATGCTAAGTTTAGGTGTTTTTTTGTTAATAGTGAAAGTCCAGGTGTTTTTTTTCAAGTTGTCAGAAAAGTTCAGGTGTTTTTTTGTTAATAGTGAAAGTCCAGGTGCTTTTTTGCAAATTGTCAGAAAGTTCAGGGGTTTTTTTGAAATTTTCCCTATCCAAAGTCTAAAATTTGATTATTTCTAAAGAAGTTGTTAAGTTTGATTATAGCATTGTGAGCCATATTTTGCACAAATATTGTTAACTTTAAAAATATTTTACTTTTGATTATAGCATTGTGGATACTCTAAGGGCCTTTCGCTAAATTGGCAACAGGCGGCAGGCCCTTGATAAGCCTACAACTACAATACATGCTGGTTAACATAATGATTCAAGTCTACATAAAGGATTAATATTTGAACTAAGATATCCGGATTAATTTATGTATATTTCGACTAATCCTCGAAAGACTAACCCAGCAACTCTAATGCCATGGCCCCCCACTTCAAATGGTTTGCTTCCCGAAAGAATCCAACTTGTGACTATAGGTGAACCACAAGCCTGCCCTTACTACTAGGGCGACCTATGGATGGTGGTCTATATATAGGATTAGTGTGAATCCCTCGTGCAAAACTGGTGCTTAGTATTTAAAATTTTTTAAGAAGTAGGAGTACTATTTTTTTTTTATATATATCTCTGCTACTTCTTTTAAATGTACGAAAATATTTTCTACATTTTGCTTTCCACAAATGCCCCCAACCTTTGCAACAAATACTTAGCCCCATTCAATGCCTCTTCCCAAACGGACACAGTACAACACTCCAACGGATTCCAAACGAAACAACGCCTCCCCTGCTTCCAAAGGACACACCTCACCAGGCAGGGAAACAAAAAAAGCTTCCCAAAACCGCATCATAGACTCCCCAACAACGCTCCAGCAGTCCATTCTCCTCCTCTACTGAACTCCGGCGGCGGACGACCCCATTCACAAACTCTGCTTCTCGGCAAAGTGATTCTATGCAGAAAGATCCAGAAAACATACCCGTCTGAACCCAAGTGTATTCAAACAAAAGCCCAAGACAGGTAACAAATGTATTCGACTGTCCTCTTCGCCTCTGATTGCAAACTCTTTCCCCTTTCCTCCTTCCAAAGACACAGTTCGTCATTGCGGCCCACTCTGTCGACCATAATTCCGCAAGTTCGTTTGAGTTCTTTTGGCTTATAGATGGTTTGGTGAAGAACATTACAAGTGATAACAGTGATTTAGAAGTCAAATCAACAGAAGAGGAAAAAGAAACTAACAAAGAAACGCACAATCATGGACTGTTCTTCACCATGTTTTACGTGTTTACAGAGGACACTAAACTTTAGAACAGATAAACAAACCTAAATAAATGCTTGTGCCATTTATAATGGTAAAAGATTCTGCATGTCTATGTGCAATTAACATTTGTTGTTTACAAGCCTCCATCCCCGTCTTACCTAATCAAACAAATAATAAGAAACAAATCATAATGCATTGAATTAGCATAGCAGATCACCTGTGCCGATGAAGCCCTGAAAAACCTGCAATAAGAATACTAGGAAGCGAGTTTGGGCCATGGTTTCTTTGTGCGTGATGTGGATTATTTGGTGTGAAAGAAATTCGAGATGTTTTGAAGGGGTCGGAAAACCTTTATTTAGAATTAAAAGCTTTTGGTTGCAAAGCTTGTATAGTTGGGACAAGGGGGATTGTCTTCCTTCGCTTGACCAATTTCTAGATTGGTTTGAGCTTTTCCATGCCAATATGAGTGTATAGGGCCTTTTTGTCTTGTGGCCATTTTTTGGTATACAAGCGGCATTCCCTTAATGCCTTATTAATATTATCTTTTACTTATTAAAAAAAAGAAAAGAAATGGAGGCTGGAGATCTGGTAAATGAAAATGATATGACTATGGATGAAAGCATGAAAATATAGTACTCATGCTTCCAGACACATAATGCGCAATCCCAAGGTCGGTCTGATAATTGAATAGCAATACATTAGGTTTCAATTGGAAGATACAACTGCGCTCAGGCACATTTAGAATGAAATGCTTTTTGTAGGAAACTTGAGAGATCATTTCTAAGAGTGAGAAAACTAGCAACTGAAACCAGTGAAAATTACAAGAGCAAATATACTGAGAGTGAGAAAACCAGAGCAATTGAAACCAGTACCAGTACCAATTCCTTTTCTTCTTTGCTTCAGTTTTTTTCCTTTTTGTACAGTAAATGTCCTCAAAGATAGACGTTTTATACCAACTGAAAGTGTCATAAGGCTAGTTAATCTAGTTTTTCTATTCCAGGACACCCTGGGGCTAGCTGCCCAAAAGCAGGATTAAGTTCTCGAGGACCCTATCTCTCTCTACTATCCATCTCCCATAGAGTTCCACCATTTAATATCTCCTACACCAAAGCAGCAACCACTACACAACTGCCATACTTCACAGCCACTAGAGTATCCTAGAAATTGTTCTCGATTTTAGAGTCCTTTGAAAGAAAAAAAGAAAAACTCTCCCGCATAATTGCACAAAGACAACTGTTATTTGGGATAATGTGGGTACTTTAACTGTTTCTGTTGTGTGCATAACTTTCTCACACACACACGTTGTCCTTATTATACCGCAATTGTCTTGCTATTTGCTATTTGGTGGGTGCATATTATGTCTAATTCGGTTACCAACTGTGAATTTTAGCTACATAGATCTGCTATCTTTGATTCCGTCGGCTACTTCTCTTTTTTACTTCCCATTGTACATCTATGATACTGATAATGTGCTCCAAAATAGATTAGACATTATGAAAAATGCCCCACTTAGCCAACATATTGTCAGAACACTAATGGATGTGCTCTCTGCATGCAAACCCTTATGCCATATTTCTTAGGAGACTAGACCACAATTCCTTGGATTTGTATAGAATACACATAAGGACTGGTGTCAAGCTCTACCAAAGGCTTTACAACTCCCCATCAGCCGACTAGGTGGTTGCAATATGGATAGAAGGAAATAACGCAAATGTCTCTCATGAACGTGATATTATAGTGCACTCATCCTCTGGACATAAATAGATAGTGACACTAATATGGTTGCTATGATCCGTTGCAATACCCTTTATGATTGTCCAGAGGTGACGTTGGATGGCATCAAAAGATCCTTGAAAGAATTAAAGCTCACACTAACAATATTGCATTAGATATTTAAAATGATTTGACTTTTGACAATTTCACATCAGCTGCAGATTTTTTCAGACGGGAATGAGAAGGTGCTTAACTTTTTTTCTTTCTTACAATTTTCTGTGCAGTAATAAATACAAGTACTATGGGAAATGCAGCTTATTAGATAAGTACTAAACATTGAGTACAAGTGTTGATGGTTGTGATGGCGAATACTATTGCTATAAGTTGCAAATTAGAAATGGCGATCCTTCAGTTCTACTGCTATCTGGTCGACTCTTGCAGTAATATATTGTTGACATGTATCCTTGCGTGTTTTTTTTCCATTCAGTCGTTTATGTCCGTGGAATTTTGTTTTTTTCCAAAAACAGAAATAGGGCACCCCATATGAAGGATTATATGGGGGACAAAAAAAAAAAAAAAAAAAACCACTAGTATGTATAAAAGGAGGAATACATAGGTTGTCGAAGTTGATAATTTTTTATGGGGAATGGGATTCTCTCCGGTAATAACTGTCCCGGACAATCGACAGTCTAATATATTTTCTTACAATGTAGGGATATCTCATATCTTCACGTGTAGATATGTTTGAGGCCCTGTATTTGTAAGACTAGTCCAGCAATTGTATGAGACACGTACAGCCGTATTCGAGAGGATCGATCCAGTACTCCTTGTTATGGAGGCTGAGAACACAATGGAGGTGCCAATTAAAGAGTAGAAGTTCTACCGTGTTCTTCACACCAGAGCAACATTTAATAGAAGGAAAAACATGCTTTAAAAAAAATATAGCCAAGATTATGTCATTAGTGGTCTTCATTTTACCTACGTAGACATGCACATTTACTACAGTAGCAGCTTTTCAAGTAAAATCAGTTCCGAGAATATATATGTGCTCATGTACATCTTTACAAATTGGAGTAGTTAATTACTAGGGCAAACTTACTTTGACCAACATGGTTTGGGAACTGGGGACCCTGCCAAGCGTCTGCCGAGTGCATCCAGATTGTCCATTTCAACAATTAATGCTGCACATATATTTGTTATCTTTGACCGGTAAAAGATAATAAACATATCTACATCATTAATTGCCAAGATGGACGGTTCAAATGTGCTTGGCCTGCTTGGCAGCATCTCCCAATCCTATGGTTTGGGCTTGGTGCGGATGCCCCTCAGATTTAGGAACTAGCACATAACCCCTTACGGTCTGTGGACCAAAACGCATACATTCTTTATCCCATTTTGTTTGTTCATGTTTGCATTTTAGGTAATCTCCAAATATTTGCTGCATTTTTAAAAATTACCACCAAAGCATGGCAAACTTCTTACAGCGAAACTGGTTAGCCATACCCATTCACCTTCGATTGACATTCCATCTAGTAGTACTAATAAATTGTTCTAATTCAATTTGACCAATCATGTACTGTATAGGGCTAAGCTAGCTCTCTAATGGTGACGTAGTTATTGGTTTTTGTAAGCTAGAACACTAGTATTGCACAAGGCACCAACACCATTGCAATGGAAGAATTCCTTCACATATATTGCGCAATGCAAAATCCAATTTTACAGAGTGTGAGGCATAGAGTACTGACATCAGGTTAATTGTAGAATCCAATTAAAAAAAAACCAAGGAATTTTCGAGTACCCAGCAAAGAAAAGAACAAGAAATAAGGGATCCCAAAAATAGTTTGGTCCGAGAAAGTTGCTTACCATCTCCACAGCTCCTCTGATAACTCCGCTTATTATGTTGCAATAATATAGACCTGAAATGTATCTGGAATGGAAGCTCAACAAAGTCTACTAGTGGGCTATCCTCCAAAATAAGACTGGAACTCGTTCCGTCAGCATCCCAATTGGTCACAGATGCAGTGACCCATAGAAACATTTTGAAAACAACCTGTTACAAGTATTGTCAGCTAAGGAATCAACGTGGTTACATACTCTTATTTGCCAATGGAGACCAGAAATATAGATATGGTCAGATGAAACAATGCAGTCATCTCAAAGCAACTCTGCACTTTCGATCTAGAAGAGTGCATGAACAAAACAACCAATCATTTTCTTATAGGAGCAAAATAAACCTATCCTTACTAATCTCATTTACCGGGCAACGAATTTCATCTCTTTGTCTCTATCTCCTCTTTCGTTATTCACCCCACTTCCTCACATAGCAAAATAGTGGACATGTTTAAATTGAATATCAAAAGAACCAGAGGACTTTCCCAGAGACCCAGTCTCCCCATTGGTTAAGTGACAAACGAGAATAGTTGGATTCCACAGTACTGCAAAGGCCATGCCTCGCTGCTTTAGAATTTGGGGATCTTTTTTCGATACTCTTCACAAGTTTTCTTTAGAATCTATGGACTTCCAAGAAAGTGGTCTCCCATTAGTTGTTAACCAATTCTGACAACTATATCTGGGCTATTGCTGCTATGATACATGGAAAGTTTTGTTCATATAGTTTTGTACAAGACACCTACGTCCAACAACATCCGGCACCACAAATAAAAATTAGAAACACTCTGCAAAAGAGCAAGCATGCATGGATTGACAATGAATATTTCAGACCTCAATAGGAATGGGCCATTGACTAACTTCACAAAAAAGTAGTTAGTATAAAATACGTGACATGTCAGCTACGACAGCATAAAATCTGAAGAAGACGGACAAAAAAAATGTAAAGGGTCGCTTACCGTTAGGATTTAAGGAGTATATCGATCGTGACTCGGGGTTTATTAAAGATTAGGGTTTTTTTTTTTTTGCGGCAATTTTTATTAAACTCTACAAATATCTCCCCAATCTTGTTAATAACAACGCTGCACAAGATTGAGGCAAGGGTCTCCGCGAGGCAGAGAACCGTGGGGTTCAAACAAAATTGAGTTAGTACTCTATTTTAGAGTAAACTACCTTAATGTTATTGCACTACAATATACCTAGATTTTATGAAAGAGTATTCTAGAAAATTTATATTCAAGGCATCAAATGAGTATAATTCTAGAAATATCCTAAGCATCAAAGGTGGATAAGATAAGATTAGATAAGACTTGCTCTAGGTATTATTAGATAATCCTAGATTACATTAGATACTCAAGGATAATTCTAGACTCTTCCCATCCTACTATAAATAGGCATGTCTATTCATTCCCATCTCATTCCACACACACCACAACACACAAAAGGCACAAGCACACACTTCACGCATGGCTACACCACCAAAATAAATACCCCATTTTCGACACAACCCCGTCAAGAGCACGCCGCTTTGGCAACACTCTGTAACTCTCCTCGGTTCCGATAATTAAGCAATTGTGCACACGGAAAATTATGTGCTTCACTGTTGAGGTGAATTACGAATATACTTTGGCCACATATTATTTTTTTAAAACTTGTTTTGTGATTGTTTTATTAAATCTTATGTTGAATAAAAATAAATTATATAAGTATAATTGTGAAAAGAAAAAGATTTTTATAAAAGACATGAATTGATTTTCTTAAAATGAAGTTTAATAGATATTGGAGTAACATCTGGGCGAAGAGCTCTAACGAGCTATGTTTGAATTGACGCCTATGGATTGTGGAAAGGATACGGCCGGATATCCATTGGATTGATATCAATTCCATTGTTTTGCTGGGGTCACTCCCCGGGCTATCGGATTACCGCCCAAGATGAAACTATGATGGTCAAGATGATGATCAAAATGATAAAATGATGATGATTGATATATCTCTCTTTGTCTCACTTGTGGTGATTGCAACTTGAATATAATTGTTCTCTCTCTTACGATTTTGCAAGTTGATGGATTATTATGCTCTGTTTTTATCCTACTTAATCTCATGTTTATTATGTGGCCGTAGTGGCCGTAGTATATTGTAACTAACTAACTGAATTGATTTTGTGTTTCATGAAACCTTTTCAGGGAATTAAGAATAAAGTCACTCGTTGCATGTGGAAGATTGCAGTGGATATATATGGCTAAATAAAAGAAAGAGCGTTAATAAGTGGCACTTGTGTTGCGAGCCACAATAATGAAATTTTAAAGTTGCTAGACAAAGTATGTATTTGGTATGCTGCTCTTGCCGGGACATCCTCGAAGTTCTTCCTAAGCCATGCTAGGCTCACACATCCTGTTTTACCGACCTTACCCTCGTTTCTCAAGTATGTCTGACATATACCTTCAAAATCACCATCCCATCCACTAACCGCGTCACCGTCGACATTTAGTCCTGTCATATAAACTATGTCTTCAAGGCCGAACAATACGTTCTGGCCACCAAATTTGAAAAGCCGAAGCTCAGCGTCATAACAGCTAAGAATAGCTTGTAACATGGGATGACTATGCCTAACCCTTCGATTCTGGGTCGTGACAGATAAACCTGAGGTAAAATTGAATTCAGTATTGTATTCCTGGAATGTAGTATTCAAACTATTAATATTTGAATTTGACCTTGAGTCTTCTTCTTTTCTTTTCTTTTTTGTAGGATTGCATACAACATCTTAACTATTGCTTTGTTGCCCGGGATGATACCATTCTGTGCATTGATTTTAATAGAGATCATATTGAAGTTTGGGATATTAGCAGCATTGACAAAGAATGGATAAAGAGTTCATGTTTACGGACTAGCAAGGAAGAGTCTGACAAGGAAGGCGACTATGACTATTATGCTTTTCTTAAAAGATGATATAGGTTAGTTTGTTATACTTAAAATTGCAATTGATGTTGTGAAGAGTATGCATGATCCTCAAGTGGAAAGTCTTGGGTGCGTATCATCAATATAGTTGGGTCTGTTGCTAGTAATTTTCTCCTGAAGAAACTTCTAGTTAGTGATGCTTGCTTTTGGAAAATAATATTTTGGTCAAGAGATGGACTGGCTTATGTAATAGTGACTGTAAAGAAAGTTGGTTGTTGGGATCTGATTTTTCTTCATTAGGCTAGGATAACAGTGTGTGGCTCAGAAAGCTTTTGTATAGCTACCCAGCCAATTGAATGATGTTATGATGATAGCTTTACTTTTACGGCTGGGCAAACTCTTCTTCATCTCCTTTGGAGTGTGTATGTGTTGTAGACAGAGAACGAAGGGTTGATGTCAAATAGTCCCTGGTAGGGCAAGGCATTCTGCATCGTTGGCTGAAAGTAAATTAGCTGCATTTGTGAATATCAGTCTCAGGTTTTTTTTTTTTTCCCAGTATCATGAAGGAGTTCTTTTCCATTGAGGATTCCCGATTCTATGACCATGTCTTATATATCCTGAAAGCCTGTCATCCCTATTGATGTAGGGTAAGTCCCTAGCTTCTGTCATCGATCTCAATGATGAGAAGCAGTACAGTCTTCTTTGTTAAGACTCTTAGTTAAGTGAGTGAGTGGTTATTCACTTGAGTTGTATTACAATTAGTGGAGGTAGTTAGGTGTCCTGTGTGACTTGATCTTCATCTTCTTTGCTTGTCTTCGTGAACAAGTTGAAAACCACAAGAGCCACAAGATTAGATTCGATGGCATGAACTACTTATGTAGATCTACCACCTGCACTTGCATTTCTGGTATCAAATTTCCATTCCTTAGTCAGCATCAAGCTTGATTCTGGCAATGACTTGTTGTGGAGAACTCAGGTGATGAATGCTTTGCGCACTAATGGTTATATTGGTTATCATGATGGTTTGATACCTGCATCTACTATTCTCTACAAACAATCAAGTTGTGAATCCTGAATTTACTCACTGGACTCTTAAGTGATAATCAATTGTGGTCTTATTTGACTGCAAGTCTGTCGCTTATGGCTTGTTCATGTCCGTCAAGTGTGGCACACATTAGAACACAGCTTTAATTCTCTCTCCAAATCTATCTTATTCTTGAGTTGAAAAGCAAACTTTATATAACCTTATTAAGTCTGGATCACTAGAGTTGTATATAGATGAGATTAGAGGTGCTCAGAAACTTGAGGCAATTGGATGATATATCATGTGGGATGATGATGATGATCATGTGTTTTATGCAATTAATGGTCTACTAAGTATAATAAGCATGTCAAGAGTGCTGCTCTCAATGTCAATGGAGATTTTATTGTTTGATGAAATTAGCAACAATTCTTAGAACAGAAGAATCATCATTACTTCACAAGGATTAGGGAACAACTTCTTCCAAAGTTCTTCTAACTAGGCAGAAAATGCCTCAAAATGTGGTTCAAGAACAGCAGGCTCTCATTCCACAAGGCAGTGAATCTACTTTCTCAAGCATATCATCATGCCCATGTTTTGGATCCTAGCTAATTAGAGCTTGCTAAATTAGGAGCTTGTGCGTGCTCCATTGAACTAGTTAATCTCTAAACCAATGAGATATATCCGGACTACTCGGACACGTACCCTTGAGTTTCTGTCTCTCCAATCCGAAGTCGACACATCATCCTCACACATTGCTGTACACGAAGATAATTGCTCCGGCTGTAGTACACCCCTTAATCTGACCACCCACTTTTAAAACCTTGGTTTTTAACTCTGACTTACAACTAATTATTTTTAGCTGTTTAAGACTCAACTCGGGAATTTTTTTTTTCAAATTTAGTGAACTTTCTTAAACAGTTTGCAAACGGATTCTTTCATTTGCAGCCTTTGCAATCTTGTAAACTTTTTTTTTTTTTTTGTCTAGAAATTCTTTTTGATGTTTTTATTTTTTCGAAACCTTTTGTTTAGCTTTTCGTTGTAATTTTTAGGATTAATCATTTGTTTTGATGAGAGAAATCAAAAAATATAAAAATATGGATAGATGTTGAAAAAAAATCACATAATACGACACTTTAAACAGAAAGACAGTTATTTGATACTTTTTTGTTTTTAGTGAACTTTATTTTGCTTTCAGTCCTTTTTTTTTTTTTACTTTTTAGACACCTCTTGTCATAACAGATTATTTCATACCTTTATTTTTTTAATTCCATGCTTATTTGAAAAGAAAATTTTCAAAATGTCACCTGAACTTTGGATCCAAAGTCTCATAAACATCTTAACTTAATATTATTTCAATTTTGACATTTGTGCTTGACAAAATCCTCTAATTTAGGCACCTGCCATCATATTTCATCAGCCCATGCAAAGCACATAATCAGAGAGAGAGAGACATATTCCGCTCCCCCCCTTTCTATCCACTTTTCATAATTGTCTATATGGAAAATCTACTTGTTACGTGGCCATAACTAGGACCTCCCTGTACTCTTTTCCTCAATTGACGTTGTTAGAGGGTGGTGCATCGTTCTTATATTACTTCTCTTAAGTGCTTTAGAATTACAAATAGCGATTTAGCGTTTGTAGAATGACCGGCTTCAGTTTGGAGATATGGGAAGGATTCTTCTTCTTTTTTGATCGGCAATAAAACTTATTAGAAACTCGACAAAGAGTACATCGAGGGGGAAAAGGGCCGGGGAAAGGAATTCAACCAAAGTTTGGGAAGGATTCTTATAACTTGTGTTATTTTTCTTTCAGAAGGGTATATCTTACGGGTCAAGAACTTTGGGGTGTCTCCTTGTCCTTTTAATCTTTGTATCATTTTCAAATATTAATAAAATTTCTTTTTGGTGTTCAAAAAAAAGAAAATTGGGGTGTACCACATATAGTTGGACACACCATTCACGTGGTGTTTTGAACCCATGAACCAAGGTAGCATCCTTGTGTAGCTGGAGTAACTCAATACACCACTTATAAACGCAAATCAATTTTCCACCTACGGAACACTTCGCATAGATCACATTCATGGCAGCTAGAGTTACCAAAGAGTTAAGATTTTTAAGAACCATTCTCTATGCATTCTGTTAGCGTAAGTAATATGATGGATTGTGATGATAAAAGCATGCAATTGGTAATGCCTCCTGTGCCCATTTGAACTGATAAAAATACAAGGGATTATGGTTTGTTTCACCTCTATGGTTTCTGAAACACACCATATTTTAGGAGATCCATATTCCATCCACCTTATATAGGGGATCAGCTCAAAATCTGACTTATCTGTATACTTCTTCTTGTTGTTTTGTTACTGCTTTAATTTCACTTTGACTAAGAAGCTTCACCTGCAAAGTCAGTTGACTATAAGATTAATCATAATACGAGTTCAGTGATCCAAGTATGTGAAGATTAGTGTATGAACATGAATAGTTCTGAATGTGCCTACATTGTTGGAAGAATTTTCAAGTTTCTGCTTTGATGTGTGGTTGTTACTGCTTTGATTTCACTTTCTTCGCCTGCAATGCTAGTCAGTTGAATATAAGGCTAATCATAATAGGAGTTGAGTGATGAAATGTATTGAAATTAGTATATGAATGTCAATTAATGAAAATGTTATTACGTTGTTGGAAGAATTTTTAAGGATTTTGCTTTGATGGTTTGGTTATTGGAAATCTTGCATCTTTTTTTTGATGCGTAGTATTGCCTCAAATTTGATATTGTTACTATGGAAAAGATTAGAGGGCCGGGCTGCAAATCTTTGATTTAACCATAAAAGCAGCAAGGAAAAATGCAGTAGATTGCAGATTGCATAGAGTTACCTTAGAGTTCAACTGTTGTAGCCTGTAGGAATCGTTCTCTTCAGTTAATTACCATTTTGTTTTGTGTCAAGTTCCATAAGCTTTTATACTTTTAGTGCATGTCATCTGATTGAGATCTCCAGCTGTAAAGGGATTGTAAGGACAAACAGATGCAGTTGTTAATGCAACCTCCTCAACCCAATCGAACTGATGAAATATGAAGGAATATGATGTAGATTTCACCACTTTGGTAGATATTTGGCTACGGCACCACTCAATAATTTAGGAGATCCACACACTGATAAAGGGAATCAACTCATTGCGTAGGTATGGCATTTCTTATTTTAGGGGTAAAATATTAGGTGAGAACTGTGCCCTTGTTTAGTCACATAGGTGGTAAATTTGAGTGAAGTTCTTCTGACAGAAATAGCAGGCTCAACAACGGAACATGGATGAAATTGTTCGGGTAATTCTTGGAGGAGTGTAATTTGGCTTTGGGATAGAGAAAACTAAACTAGATATAAGTAGGTTACTTTCTTTTCCGAGTATTTCATAATTGCTTTCTAGTGCTCAGGAAAGTAAGATTATTCTTTTCTGAATAATCTTACTTTGTCTACTCGTTTCTCTTTTTTGTGTATTTAAGATGAAAACATGTTATCACAGTAAGAAGGGAAATGTAAAGAAAATTGTTGGCTTAATATAAACTTAAAAAAGGAAAGACAATCATGTTATTGAGGGAATATATGTATCTGCCGCAGGTTAACTATATTTTTCTTCATTTAGGGGTGTGATCTTTGGTTGGGGTGTGTTCTACTTCTTTCGATAATGGTTTCATCGGACTTTGGCATCATTATATGCAATTCTTGAGCTTGCAGTTTTTACCCTTGTTCAGAATTCAACTTTAGAAGTGTCCATACATATCTTGTTTCACAGAAAGCTTCCAAAGATTCATGAGACACCTTTGACTAGGAAATTGGCTGCTCTTTAAACTAGCTTCTTGACTTTTTTCACCACTAGGGAATGCCGCTATTTCAGTAGGTAAATTTTTGGAGAGTAGCCACTTTGTGCGTATCTTGCCGAATGGTAGGTCTTGTTTTCAGTCTCCCAACCCATGCCCTTGCGGCATGGGGATTATATGGGCACTGTTATTGTGGGTGTTGTTGTGAGTTGATTATTTTTATCGTCTTGGTTGGAACTATATACAATCAACCTCGTGCCATAAAGCAGCTGATTCTTAGAGCCATCTTTGAGGGCTCCTATCTTGGGTGATTCTTAGAGCCTTTGCTGGATTATTGATCAAAAATCAAGTGAGGTTTAATCTAGGATTTTTTTTGCTGTGTGGTACTTGCTCATTCTTTCCTTTTTTGTGAAATCATTCTATACTATATGTATTATGTAATGGAAGTAAACTGTGTTGAGGTTTCAGGTGAATTCAACATGTCCTGTACTACTACTCTCTTCAGCTTTTGACCTTATTGTCCAAATATCTTGGCTTTCATCATATTGTGCCCAGAAGCTCACGAATGCACACAAAAAAACACCAACAAACATGTTCTGTGGTTGGGCAATCAACTATGGTTGCGGACATCGAATTTTAATATGTGAGACCTTACAAGAGTTTGTACCAAATCGAAAAGATATCGAATTTTAATATGTGAGACCTTACAAGAGTTTGTACCAAATCGAAAAGACAACGAATTTTAATATGTGAGACCTTACAATAATTTCGTACTAAATCGAAAAGAACCGAAACCCGCTCAATCTTTCTCTCGCTACATCTTAACCACACAACTGAGCAATTCAATATTACGTGGTGGGTTTGCCAATCATCCAAGTCAAGCTTGTGAGATGGTTTCATGCTTCTAGAGAGTGCTCCAATGACCTGAGTTATTTTTCCAAGTTTGGAGAGGCTGTGTGTTGATTGAGGAAGATCTGGGGGTGAGACCAGTCTATGTTCAACACGCCCGTGCACAATGCCTTAATTAAGTACTCGTTCGCAGAGGCTCGATTCATAAATGAATCGGGCTCAGCTTATTAATAGACGAGTTGAGTTCAAATTCGAATTTTTGGCTCGTTTGATACACTACCTTAATTGGGTACTTGTTCAAAGAGGCTCGATTAGTAAATAAATCGGACTTGGTAATTGGGTACTTGTTCAAAGAGGCTCAATTAGTAAATAAATCGGACTTGGCACGTTAATAGACAAGCCAAGTTCGAGCTCGAGTTTTTGACTCGTTTAGTACAATGCGTTAATTGGGTACTCGTTTAAAGAGGCTTGATTAGTACACGAATTAGGCTCGGCTCGTTAATAGACAACTAAATTTGAACTTAATTTTTAATAACTCGTTTAATAAATGACCCGAGTTTTGTTGCATTCGAGCTCATTTGCAGCTCTACTTCACTATGGGGCCATTTTATCATGTCACAAGCCCAACGAAACTAATACCGCAATTTAGACAGAAAACCCCAAATCAACTCTCCATCTCTCTTCAAGAAACAGAGAAACAGAAGAAGAGAGCAAAACACAGAATACACCGAGACTGGGCCAGAAATGGAGCTCTCTGCTTCTTCTTCCTCGTCTTCTTCTGCAGCTTCAGAAGCTCTCATACAAACCCTAATTAGTAGAGGCTGGTGTTTTGGGGATGTCGAGCAGGTTAAAGCCATCATCGTCGTTCAATCCGCCTTGCACGGCGGCTCCTGCACCGCTGATTTTGTCGAATCAGAGCTCGTTAACATGGACTTGCGATCCCTCGGTGGGAAATCGCTGCCCGAAGCTTCTCTCCTCCGCAAGTCTTCTTATCTTCAAGGCCCCAAAGTCCTTCAGGCAAACCCCACCTCTCTCTCTCTCTCTCTCTCTCTCTCTCTCTGTGTCTGTGTGTGTGAGTATTTACGTGCGGGAGCGAGAGCGTGGAAGCAAATTTGGATAATTTGGAAAATGGTTATGCTATCAACATCCTATTACGCCGTAGGGCTGCGGCTCGACTCGTAATTTTTGCCGAGCTCGAGTTTGAGTTTTAGACTCTTTTAGTAAACGAGCCGAGCCGAACACTGACAAGCTCAGCTCAGCTCGCAAAGGTCGGTTCGTTTGTATAGGCTCATCTTGTTTAAAGAGGAATTAACTTGGCTCAGCTTGTTTACAAACGAGCCGAGCTTGAGCTTGAGTTTTTGGATCGTTTGGTAAATAAGCTGAGCTCAAACACGATAGCTTGGCTCGGCTCATTTACACTCCACTGGGTTGTCAATAATGCAAGAACGATATAATATAAACAATTTTTGATGCACCTTTTGACACACCTTTCAAGCCACACATTGAAAATTGTTTTTTTTTTCCCTTTTACTGCGTCATTGACAGTGTTGTTATTAGCATTTTCCTTTGGAAAAAGTTCCAAACTATCAAAATATTTTGTCAGAGTGAGGATTGAGAGCGGAAAGAGAGTCTTTTGAATGAGTATGTGACTTAGGTGTGTAGGTTCAGTCTTTCAAATGAGTATGTGACTTAGGTGTGTATGTACGCATACTAGACGCCCGATGCGTGTGCAAATTGTCTTATGAATTATGCAGAAGAGGGAGGTGACATTTTTTGGGGGGCAGTATCATTAGGCTGTTGAACGGTTGTGTGGGAAAAAAAAGTGAGTCAGTCTCGAAAGTGACGGTCACACTATAAAGAGGTGTTCTTTTTATAGTAGCAATAGATGATAGATAATAGATGTTACACACCCATGGGTTGCCCCAGTGGCAAGGGCGAATGTTTGACTTTGGGAGTACTCCCCTCGGTCAGGGGTTCGATTCTCCACCAGATGAGTACCTTGAGAGTAAGTGGGGGGCCATGTCTAGTGTGGCCGCGATAGTTCCCCTGAGGTTTGGATTGTGCAATTGGGTCCAATTATGGCCTCGGTTGTAGGAGGGCTATTCCTTGGTTATCAAAAAAAAAGATAAGTATTTCAGACTGAAGGCTTGAAATTCAAGGTAAACAAAGAAGAGAAGTTTGACTGTTTAGCTCTAACAGGCCTTGGAGACTAGTAATTCGTATTATCTTTTCCTTTACTTTCATAAGGCTAACAACAGACCTCTGGAGTTGGTTAATGTTCTGAAAGAGTGTTTGTTGAGTGGAAGTACATTTATGCAAAATGTAGTGAAGTACCTCTGGAGTTGGTTAATGTTCTGAAAGAGTGTTTGTTAAGTGGAAGTACATTTATGCAAAATGTAGTGAAGTTCTAGCTTTTTGGGATTACGTCCACCTTCGGGGTGGGCATGACCAATGTAAGGTAAATGCAAATGGTATCTAAGTTATCTAACCAGTCCATCAAATGTTATCAACTCCCGAGAGATTAACAAGTATTTCACCAAATTTGGTGAAAGAAGCTTTTGGAGATAAGTGTGGGATTTCTCGACAAGAGTTGATGAAGTATTCAAACGAGAAGGATAGGAGAATTCTATTCTTGTATCGAAAATGGTTTAAAATTTGTTTCTAGGCTTAAGTCGGTAGTTTTTTTTGTTTAAGGATTGATGAAAATGGAGATCCTTCTTCTTTGCTCTGATTGGTAGAAAAACACAGAGCAAAGAAGAAGGATCTCCATATGGTTTTCATAGACTTAGAAAAGGCTTATGATAGAGTGCCTAGGGATATCATATGGTGGGTTTTGGAGAGAAAAGGAGTGACCAAAGGGTATATCGAGGTGATTAGAGACATGTATGAAGGTGCCGTCACTACCATTAGATCCCCAGTAGGGGAAACGAGTAAATTTCCAATCACCGTGGGATTGCATCAAGGGTCAGCCCTGAGCCCATACCTCTTTGCCTTAGTTATGGATGAATTGACTAGACAATTTCAAGAGGATATTTTATGGTGTATGATGTTTGCAGATGACATTGTCCTCGTAGATGAAACTGCTGGAGGTGTTAATATGAAATTAGAAATTTGGAGGGAAGCATTAGAGTCAAAGGGTTTTCGGATAAGTAGGAGTAAAACAGAGTATATGGTGTGCAAGTTTAGTGGTACCAGTAGTGTGCTTGAAGAAAGTGTGACGATCCAAGACCAGGAGATACCAAAGAGTGATCATTTTAGATATTTAGGCTCAATTATTAGTAGCAATGGAGAGATTGCGGATGATGTGGCCCATAGGATCCAAGTGGGGTGGCTCAAGTGGAGAAGCGCTACTGGTATACTATGTGATAAGAGGGTACCCACAAAATTAAAGGGAAAATTCTATGGAACGGCCATAAGACCAGCGATACTTTATGGGACAGAATGTTGGCCTATTAAGAAACAACATGTGAGCAAAATGAGTGTAGCGGAAATGAGAATGCTGAGGTGGATGTGTGGTAAGACTAGACGAGACAGGATTAGAAATGAAACAGTTCGTGAGATGGTAGGTGTAGCACCTATAGAGGAGAAGTTGAGGGAAAATAGGCTAAGGTGGTTTGGGCATATCTACCGTAAACCGGAAGATGCAGTAGTTAAGTGAGTGGATAGGATAGCTCTAGGTAGCAATGTTATGGGGAGGGGTAGACCTAAATTGACATTAGATACTGTAGTGCGCAAAGATATGAGTCTAATAGGTCTATGTGAACAAGTGGCTCTTGACAGAGCTCAATGGAGGAAACGGATTTATTTAGCCGACCCCAAGTGATTGGGACATAAGGCTCGGTTTGGTTTGGTTTGGTTTGGTTTGGTATTGATGAAAAAGGAGAGTAGGGATTGGAGATGGCCTAATTTGAATATTAGGATTCTTGGATCATTCAAATTGAGATCTGAAATTGATGTTTGTCTTTTGGCGCTTTCCTCGTTTTATTGGCAACCTGCATCTTGTTGGTTAAACACTATTGCTCCCCCAAAAGTTTGGGAAAATATTCATTTGAAAATCTATCCATGGCTTCGCAATGTTCTTGTTGCTATTGTCTGCGGGTATGAAATAATAAGCTTTATTCATATTATGCTTTACTGTAATTAGGTATTCGTTTTTTCTTGAAAATATATGGTCCAGGTGATGCCATGTATGATAGGATTATGCTCAGTTGAGTTGGAGTTTCCGCTTCATTGTCTTATAACCGTGACTTTTAACCATGCTCTGTTTATCCTAAATGAAGACTCCAAACTTGGACACTTGGATGGAAAACGTGATCCATTCCCATTTTGATAATAAGTGAATAACTTGGACAGTTTTTAAATTTGAAGTCCATGAAAATGGTACAGTTGAAAGATATCCACGTATGTTTGAAATGACATCAATAACAGATAAAAGCTCTGCTGTTAAAAAAAAAAACAGATAAAAGCTCTCCCTTTTTTATATTCCATTCTTTCTAGTTGATTTGTTCATTCCTATTCTCCTTTCTTTGGAGCCCTACTAGCCTTCTGAAATTCCTTGATCAAGAAGAAAGGAAACCCGGGAAGGAACCTTGATCAAGAAGAAAGGAAACCCGGGAAGGAACCTTGATCAAGAA
>BPLS01032190.1:21250-73347 GCA_019656275.1 Rhododendron kiyosumense
GAAAGGAAACCCCGGAAGGAACACAGGGGAATGCTCCCTTACCCTAAGATTATGCCATTTGATTGATATTCAAGTTTCCCATTTCTTTTTCTTTTTCGATTTCGATTTCTTCTTTTTCCTTTTCGAAGTCTATATTTATTCAATCTATCAATTTCTAATTGACCTTTGGATACAAATCACAAGAATCTATATTTTTCCTCAAATCGGTCACAAAGGCAAAGGAAGGCTGGAATGCCAACATGTGAGAGAAATGAGAGATATGTTGTTCCACTCCATAAAAATTACTATATGACTTTTCTTTCAAAGAATTTCAGATTAGATTCAGAAAACTCGTGTCTTGTTTGGAACACTTTTTGAAAAGTATTTTTCAAAAAATTCCCTCTAGATTCTCCCTACTTCCAATCATTTCTCTCTCTATCTCTCTCCACTTATTACCCCTACTACTTTTTCAAAAAATTTTTGAAAAAATGTTCCAAACACAGCATCAATGTACTTGAGGTTAACCCCTGCCTTTGCTGGTGGTTATGGGTATAGTTTTACCAGAATTTAGAAAAGAGAATTGAATTTGCGAGGGAAGGGGAAGATTTTGTCGGAATGCTGAAGAGTGATTGAGTTTCTGAGAGAAATAGAGACATGTTGGTTGGATTGGGTAGCAATAATTTTAACCTTCAACATTGATAAATAAGTCGGAGATGCTCTAAGTACTACTAACCTTTTCTTGGTAACCAAACATCACTTGTTAAAAGAAAAGGAAAAAAGACCCAAGGTATTTACTCTATGTGTCTCTCACTGTCTCCTGATCTCTGTAGCTCTCCTCGGTAAGGGACATATCTCGAAGCAGTACTGCTGATATTTCAGCAGGTTCAAATAACCGGCGCCTGTTGAGATTTTTTCTTACAGATGGGCACTCTCAGATAACTGCTATAGAGTACTCTCATATACCATCAATTGCTGACGACGTCGTTCCCGGCACTAAGGTATTTGTCTTTTCTTTTTCACTTTTGTTCTCCTACATTGCATGCTCTAAATTGTTCCTTTTGTTTAGTTGTGGCTAGTTAAGTTTGTGTTTTGCGGGTGCTGCACAGAACTGAAATCAACTTATAATTTACGTAATTAAATGGCATGTGGCATGCCTATGCAAACCATGAATGTCGAAGGTAATCATCCATGCGGATTGGTGTTTTCTTGTTCTTATAAAAGTTGCAATCTTTATGACCATTGTAACACCATGGACTCCTAATTATCTTAATTAGTTATTTTGGTATCAAAGCAAGGTCCCGACCGGAAGTGTGGAGTTCCACATCGCTCGGGGAAGATTGTGTGAGATTTGGAGGTTATTAGAGTTTGTAGCGGAAACGTAGCCATGATCACGAGATTATGATGACACAGATTTGGGTTATTAGAAATGATCAATTTCAAGGATATTTTTTGTGGATGTTGGGAAGGATTATTTATTTTGACCGGAGCACTATTTATGACCACATTCACACACACCCTCAGAGCTATAGGACGAATGTGCATAACTGGTAAATTGCATGCTTTGTGATTATGTGTAAATGTAGGGGATTTGTATGTTGAGGTATGCTACAAGTAAATTCTTATATTTAGTAGTGCCGAGGCATTGAGATTGATTCGTTGGTGTAAATAAGATACTTCCTTCTTGATGTCGGTAGCATGGAAAAAATATTATGAAATGGGGATATGGTTAGCATGCAGTAATATATGGAATTAGTTGAATTAAATTATGTAGATTAGTTATTTTGAGGACATGAATCGGAGTTGAAAAAAAAGAGTCAGAATAGACAACCACATTCATCTCCTATGTTAGTCTGCAACAAGTAAATGACAATCATTAGAACTATAAAAAGGCATTGGAACCAAACTGGAAAAAAGATCGCTTGGAGTGTGTTCTTTGTGGTAAAAAAAAAAAAAAAAAACTATGTTGCCGTTCAAAAAAAAACTTTGTTGACCACTAGAGTTACTGGAGTATGTTAGGTGGTATCAGAGCTTGCACCAACCCGAAGTGTTGGGCGGGTCCTGCGATGAGACGTGCTTGGGTGGGCCTGACAAGTGAGTAGCTTGAGGTGCTTGTCGTGCTTGGGCGGGTTCCACATGAGACGGGCTTGAGGTGCCTGTCGTGCTTAAGCAGGGACTTGTCCTACATCACTTGGTGAGTGGAAGTGATGGACCATGCGGTGCAATGGGGACGTTGCAGCCAAGATGGAGAGATTGTAAGATCCCACATCAGGAAAGTATTGAAAGAGAATTCAATATATAATGTACGGCCAACCAGCTACTGTATAACTTAAGGTTAACTTTTTGAGCCACGTGATTTAGGTGAATGGTTAACCAAGTCAACTGGAGCGGGTCATGACAACCATCTATGCTTGACTTTGGTAATCATAAAGGTCATCGCATTTGCTGAATCACTTTCTTTAGTCTTTATAACTTGTACATTCAGTTTCTATGCTGTCCTTTAAAATCAAATACATTTATAAACAATTTGCATTGGTGTAATTATTTTCTTAGTTGTTGTTGCTGTTGTTGCTGTTGCTGTTGCTGTTCTCTACTTTGCCAGGTTCGATTGGGAAATAAGGCTCCAGTACACAGTGGTATTGTGTGTTTGAATCCTAAAGTGATAACTGTATTAGGCGGTGTGGTTCCGACCCTATATGAAGAATGGCAGATGAACAAAAAATACTCAGGTTTCGACCGCTCATTGATAAAGGCATCGAAGGAAGGTGACACAGGTGGTCCTCCACCATTTGAGAAGTTGCAAATTGAAGCAGTCTCGCATCAAAGGCCTCAAGGCCGATCTTCTCGTTAGTATTACAAACCTTTCCTTGCTCTATATTCTTTCCTTGACAATTACTTTTTTGTTCTATTTTCCCGTGCCCCTAAGCACAGCATAAACGGTGAACCATGTGCCCTCTTTCAGTTTGAGTTACATAGATATGATTTGCCACTTTTCCTTCTATTACTGTAAGGGATCTTTTGGAGATTTACGGGATAATATGTTTAATACTGACCTCATTTTAAGGTGGTCGATATAGTATGTGGTATCAATTGTATATACTTTGGATATATAGTAGACTCCTTTTTCTTGGCAAAAACAATTTCTGGGTAAGTTGTGCATTGAATGCTCTGTAGCAGTTCAATGGCAAGGTTTGGTATTAGGTCACATTGAAGCATTGTTTATGTAAGGGGAGGTCTATTATCTAACAAGTGACTGATCTGGAACTGATTAACTATTAAGCTAACTGAAGATTAATTTTTGCGAGCTTCTCCCTTCTCCCCGAGTTTCGAGTAAGGATTTTGGAAATTCCATTGTCTTCTGTGAAATTCGCTGGAGCTGGTTAAAAATAGATATCGTGACATTTCTTTATTTCTTGTTAACTTTAAGTGATGTTTTTAGGTGGATCTTTCTGCCATTTGCAATTTAGTCTTATCACAGTACAAATCTGGTATAGTGCTTCCAAATTCATTAACAAAGGATGATGCATTGCAGAGTATTCAGGCTCAGCCTCTTCTAGCTTTGGCCCAACTGTTCCGGCAGGAGATGAAAATTCAAAATCTACAAAGACCAATGGACTCCACAACTCTGATTCAAAAGCAGATGGCGTGGATAACAGTGCAAAATTGGCTTCTAATACTGAAAGTTCTGAAGAAAAACCAAGTAGCTCTGAAGCAAGACCAAAAGAAGGTATTAACCATAACTTTCTGTATTGCAATGAGAAAGTCAACTATCGCATCACCAGAAATGGTTGGTAGATCAGAGAGACACCACATTATAGGGAGAAGGGGAAAAGTAGAGAGTTCAATTCATGGGTTCTCATTATAACATAAATGAACTCCTTAGGCGCTGTTTGGTTGACTTGACAAATAGTGAAGAGACGTATAATCCCATAAAATAAGTAAAATCCTATTGGATTGAATCAAATGACAGTGAAGGAACTAATGATACTGCCTCCCCACGGTATCGTGTATCCCATATGGGACATCATATCCGATGGATGTTTAATCCTAGCCTCGACAACCCAATGTGGGATATGTGGACATTTTGGATATATTGTGCAAGCTGATGCCTTACCTGGACAAACAAATGGAGCCTTACGCTGTATTTAGCTTTATTAATTCATTGTCCTATCTGATTTGTTGGTGTTATCTTCATGTTGGTCATTTACAGTTTTATTGATTAAAATCTTTGATGTGTATCAGTGGCTGAAGCTGTCCCTGTACAAAATCAAGCGGCTGCACAAAAGCTCCTTCAGAAACTGAATCAGCCAAACTGGGATGATCGTCATTCTAGAGGTGGAAAACATAGAGGGAAGGGGAGAGGGAGAGGGAGAGGGAGACAGGAGGAATTACCAGTTTTCACTTTAGAGGAGTGGGAAAGGAGAAAAGCCGGGGGAAATCTTTCTGTCAGAGATGAGCTTGCAGATGTTAGCCAAGATGAGGCCCTTGCACAGCAGCTTCAAAACCAATTTGATATGGAAGACCACCAAGTTAGTGCTGAAGTAATAATGCTTTTTTTTTTGCTCGGCGAAAGTCAGTGTTATTGTAGTTTACTGAGTTTCCTTAGTCAAATGCATGGGAGTACATGGTGCCCACTACTAGGTTACCACTCCACTTGCAAGTAATAATGCTAATTACCATATTGCTTCTACTACTACTACTACTACTACTACTGTGATCACCATTACGATTTGGGGCATATCTAGTAATACTTATATTCTGGCATTCTTTCTGTGGTTATAGTTGAACAGTTCTGTAGATTCTGAAATAGTTAATGATACTGGTAAAAAAAAAACAAAAAGAAATGGTTAATGATGAAATCAGACTGGCAGATGACTGGGTTACAGTAGAGCCTGTTTCTTTACTTGGGTCTGAGCATCGGATTGGGATATATATATATATGCAAGGGGACCACATCCATCATTGGATATGAAATCCAAGTAAACATGGGCTTTTACTAATTCCCTCACTGTTATGCCTGTGGGTTTACTTATTGCCTTCACTGTTAGTCCAATTCTATGAAGGACCGACACCTCTAGAGGTCGAAGTATCGTAGTGTCGGACATGGTGGGGACACGCTAAGTGGTGTGTCCCATAATTTAATTTAAATTTTTTACGGGGACATTGATGGGGACATGGCAGGGGCCAAACTGTAATTGTTTTAAAATAATTAGGGGGCCAAATTGTAATTTTAAAAAAATTTGGGGGACAAACTATTTTTTTTTTTAAACAATTGGGGCCAAATTGTAATTTTAAAAAAATTTATGGGTGTCAAACTATAGTTATTTATTTATATAAATAAATAGATATACACCTGGCGTGTCATCCACCATGTCCGTGTCCCCATTTTTTTAGAATTCCTGTGTCTCCGTGTCAGTGTCCATATCCGTGTCCGTGCATCATAGGTCCAGTCAAACAAATCGGCCCTAGTGAATAGTTGTAGATGCGCAGCTCTAAACAAAAATCAGGGTTGTATAGGATTTTTACAAACACTTGTACATCTAATGGAGCCTCCTTTGCCCTTCTGAAGTCTGAACTACGAAATACTTGACAAAAATAACGGTCCCACTTTTACCTCTTTTTGTCATGTGAGACCATTTATCATAGTAGTATCTCCAATGGAGATGCTCATACCCAAATATCTATATTATGAACAATGTCGGTAGTTAAGAAACCTTGATATTGTCGAACCCATGAACTTGAGCGCTCGTCCATGGTTTAAGGTCCAAGAATCATTTAGGAGGCTCACTTTTGCCTTTGTTTTCATTATCTTTCTTTTGCTGAAGATATGTTTTAAAGGGTTCAACACAAGTTGAAATTCTCAAACCTGATGCTATCAGGTGGATATCCTTTGAAGTGTGTCCATTTCAAATTACTTATCAAAAAAAAAATGTGTGTACATTTCAAATTCGGTCATCTTCCTTGGTAGATGTGTTTTCATCATAATCATACTACTATGATTCATAACTTTTTGTAGCCTTTTAAGAGTCATGTAATTTATTTATCCAGATACAAAAGGCTCCTCACAACTCAGATGCAGAGAACATAAGAATGAGAATGTTCAGTTTTCAAAGAGATAATGCCGGGTCACACGATGGGACGGGTTTCAGAGGGAGAGGGAGAGGAAGAGGAAGGACCAGAGGAGGAGGGAGAGGCAGAGGGAGATTTTAGTTGAATGCTTGGCTTCCCCCTCTTGTCTTTTCACGTATTCTGCAGGTAACTCCTTTTTCTCTGTTTGGATTTTCTACGTGTTCATGGGAGGCTTGGAGCTTCAAAGTTCTAAAGAATTTAAGAGACGCGCCTTGCTTTTCTGCATTTGTCTTGATTTCCGTTCCTCAGCAGTTTCATGGGAGGCTTGAATGTCATCCACAACAGAGAGCAGTTTTGCAGGCCGGACTTGTTTTTTGGTTCCTTTCAGCATAGGTACTTGTTAACTGCGACTTATGTTTGAACATGAATAATAAGGTTTGCAACAATAGGAAAGCTAATACAAAGTCATGTATTACAGTTTGCTTGCCTTTGATCCTTTCTTTTTATCTTCTTTTTTTGTTAACATCTCACATTCGGTGCTGCCTTTAACGTTGTTGTGTTGATCAATATTTTTAAACTGATGAGGGAAACCTTTTCAGGAAAACCTTCTGAGATAATTGTGTCAGTGCGATGTAGCATGATTGGAGCATTTGAATTGCTTACAACGAGTAATGGTTGTGAATGGGTGGATTTGGACGGCTTTAATTAGCCATTTTGCTATACGAATACTATACTATACCCAATCGAACCCATTTATCTACATTTAGCGATTTATTTGTGCACCTTCGGAAGAAACCAATTTTGAGGTTCCGTTTATCGTAGCTGGAGTCCTTTACAAGACTGAACAGAGACCGCCAGCAGCAGAAGCATGTTTGCGACTTGATGCTAGAAAAATGGGGTGGAAACAACTTGAATTGGATCTTCAAGATTAGATTTCTCCTCCTGTAGTAATATATGAACTACTACAACAGACTTGGCTTACGAACATACCCAGATGTCTTTTCTTTTCATTATTTCCCCCCTGGTTAATGGATTTGTTTTATGACTTGGTTAATTACGTTACGCGGTGACTTCAGTTAGCCTGTTTGGTAGCTCTCGCTTATTTGCTTCTTTTTGTCTTTTGTCTCATAATCTTTACTTACTATGCGTCTTGATTTGGACACAAGATAAAAACCAGAGCGTTATGGAATTGTGTTTTCTTACACTTTTGCGTTATTTGGTTGGAGGAAGCACGAGGATTTTTTTAGGACAAATTCGATGATCGTGAATCCTTATGTTGTGCAGTGTTATTTGTCCTTTTGGGTGGCAGAAATTGGCGGTGGTTTTGTGTTATTCGAGTCATTTTTTTGGGTTTTGTTTGGTTTTGTTTTTTCCCCATTTTTCTTTTGATAGACTTGTTTTTTGTTTTTTTGATAATTTACCTTTCATTGAAACAAAACTGCCAATACAATTATCAAAGGAAAACTGCCAACACAATTATCAAAGGAAAATGTTAGGATGATACATGAAAGGAAAAAATCAATGGCCTAGATTCTCTCAACGGGTTGAGTGAATCTGGGTGTTGAGTGAATCTAGACCATTAATTGATACTTTTCATGTAGTCTATCAACCCTAGTTATCAAAGGGGTATTGAAAAAGTAAAACAAACTACTTGAAATCCAGATGAAAAAAGCAGGGCCTTATCTCTGTTTGCATGCCAACCAGACTTTGTGGAAACGGCACCATAAGAAGTAGATGTCAAAAGGATGTGATGTTGATGTCAAAAGGATGTGGCTCTTAGCCCTGGTCGAACTTCTTGCCCCGCAAAAGGGAATTTTGGGGTTCGAATATATAGACAGATGTAGAACCCCCTTGGTTGTTAATACATTAATAATTTTTTGCTAACATCCCACTGATGTATACAATATTGATAACAATAACAATAGAATCCATTAAGTCTCCAATCATTTGTTGTATGGGCAGAAGAGGATTGAAAACAGACTTAATTTTTGACAATATACACAAATTGATTGCTCTCAAAATACCATTGAAATAGTGACCCCCTTAATACCTGTTTTGCTATGGAATCATATCTCCAAATTAAATCCAAATGACATTAGAGAGGGTAAACATAGAAACCCAAATTAATTTATGTGTAAATTACCATGTTTCCTTCATTGATAGTCCAGAGTATCGATATGCACATAAATGTATACAATATTAACAAAATAGCAAAAAAAAGAAAGATGTAGATGTCAAAAGCCATCTTAGTGAATTTCCACTATGCGCCCACAATGAATGTGTGTGTGTGGGAATGGAGATGCTACTATAAAACGATGTGGAGCAGTCGATCTAGCCGCTGAGTCGGCAATCGATGACTTGAATTTTAACTGAGATAGTTCAAATTTGTATGCGCTCAGATTCGATTTGAGTCGTCCATGCCAAGATAAACAGTAGGATCGGCTGCTTTGCACTCGCTCGACAGCATCTCCGAGTCCGTGTTTGTGTATGTGTTCGCGCAGTTGTTTATAGTGCTAGCATTTTTGTTCCAATAAAACCTACCACATAAGTATATTGTGCAAAAGATGATGCTATGGTGTCTCCCCTTTTGTCGGGGGACACCATATCCCTCTTATAACATAATCACTTGAAGATATAACATTAAAGGCATAATAGTTTTCAAAATGGCAAAACATTTACTGGAGTATTATTCTTATTATATCATGTCATAACACTTTTCAAAAATGACATAACATAAACACTCAAAGGCATAACATTTTTTGAAAATGACATAACATTTTTATTATTATGTTGTCACCCTAAAAAGGTGTTATGTCATTATTATGATATACCTTAAAATGGCATAATATAAACATTCGAAGGATCGTAACCATTCAGAATCATAATTGAGGGATACCGTAAAGGGGGACACCATATTTTATTTAGGATGATGCTATGGTGTCCCCGGTCATTTTGGGGACACCGTAATTTTTGGCATAATTTCACTATTATGAGCATAACTAAAACTCATTACAAGCATAGCAAAACCCAAACAAGTCATTCCCTTTTATTTTTCCTTTGTTTTCTTGGATTTGACCTTACTTTCGTATGTTAAAAAATAGGGATGATGTTATGGTGTTTCCGGTCATTTTGGAGACACCGTAATTTTTTGCATAACCTCACTATTACAAGCATAACCAAGACCTATGATATGTATAACCAAAACTTTACAAAGGCATAACCCCCAAAATTCCCAGAATTATTTTGGGGATTTTGAGGGTTATGCCTTTGTAAGGCCTTGGTTATACATATCACTAGTTTTAGTTATGTTTGTAATGGTCGGGTATGTCAAAAATTACGATGTTCCCAAATGGCGGGTAGATACCGTAGCATTTCTCTAAAAAATACTAGTTACAAATGGGAATGACTTCGGTGTCCCCGATCATTTTGGAGACACCATAACTTTTGGTATAACAAAATCATTATGAGTATAACCAAAACCTTACAAAGGCATAACCTCCAAAATCTCCAAAATATTTGGGGATTTTAGAGGTTATGCCTTTGTAAAGCCAGTGTTATACCTGTCACTGGTTTTTATTATGCTTTTAATGGTCAGTTATGCCAAAAATTACGGTGTCCCCAAACGGCGAGTGGACACCGTAGCATCTTGCTTTGTTGTTTTTTCACATACTACTTTATATTTTACATTGTTTTTGAACACATAGATAATTGATATTTTTCTCTCTCAATATTGTGATGGTACCTGTTGTGTTTTCTTCCCTTTTCAAAAAGTATTTTTCAAAAAATTCTCCATAAATTCCTCCTACTTTCAACATTTATCTCTCTATCTCTTTCTATTTATTATCCTTATTATTTTTCAAAAAAAATTTCAAATATCAAATCAAACACACCATTGTGTCGATGTCATTATTAATGGTACAAGTTATGGGTGGACCCCTTCTGCTCTACTAAAGACTATATGGGCCTTTTTTTTTTTCAAGTAAGTCTACACTTTCCCCGATCAGAATCCCGACACCCCGCCGGGCGCACTCCGGCCACCGGACGGCTGATCCGATCCGTTCAAAAATTCTAAAAAAAAAATCGAGTGGGCCAACTCAAGAATAAACGGCATCCGACGTGTGTAAGTTGCCGATCCAAACACTCCATTTTTGGCCGATCTAAACACAAAAATGAATTTATTGGATCAGCTACTTACACATGTTGGATGCCGTTTATTCTCGCGTAAGCCCACTCGGGTTTTTTTTTTAGAATTTTTGGACGGATTGAATCGGCCGTCCGGTGGCCAGAATGCGCCCGACGGGGCGGCGGGATTCCGATCGGGAAGTGTAGACTTTCTGTTTTTTTTTATCATTTTGAATTGGACATCAATGGTCTTGGTGAGTTGTTCTCCTGGGTGTTGAAGGTGGACTCGTAGAGTCGTAGGTGACAAAATTATCACATGAACGGTCACCCCATCACCAAACCCATTTTCCACTCTAAAATTCCCTAGTTTACGGACTGTAACAATTAAGGTGGTGAATACCCTACCATATATGGTACCATTTCTGCCATTAGTACGATATGTACCCGTAATGGTAAAATACCAGGTACCATTTTCGGATTCCTTGTTAAAAATTAGTAGTTTTAAACTAAACATTATTTCCATAGAACAATGTTACAATACTAGTATATGTTTGTACTCCATTCGTCCGTAAATGAATGTCTTACGTGCAAACTTAAACCTTTTAAAACATACGTTTTTTCATAAAAAATGATAAAAAAAAATATAATTCACAAATCAATAGATATTAATGAGTTCTTTACGTTATGAAAAAATTGACTTTTTAAACGAAAAAAATGCATATTTCTAAAGGCTTAGTTAGGTTTTCGCGTTGGGCATTTATTTATAGATGGAGGGAATATAAAACGTTCAAAAACCGAGGATCTAAATATTCCAATTGAAATTCATCAGATAAAAAAAGTTGAAATAATGTAAAGAAAACAACACAGAATCTGGTGCCGTGTAAGTAAGAAAGATTTGCACCCAACCACGCAAAAAAAAATGCGTTTTGGTCTCATTTCGGATTCCACAAAAATTTAGAAAAATATTCATAAATTTTGAATATTATTTCATGGGACCCTATAAAAAATCAGCTTCAATAGATATCGGTAAGTATTACTTTTGAATTCATATGGGTGAACTGAGCAGTTTCACCCTTACGAATCCAAAAGTAATGCTTACCGATGTCTGTTGGAACTGATTTTTTACAGGGTACCATAAAATAATATTCAAAAATTTATAGATATTTTTCTAGATTTTTATAGAATCCGAAATGGACCCAAATGCATTTTTTCTTGCGTGATTCCCTGCAAATCCTCTTTTGCTATTAGAATTTCCGTTTTAAGAAAGCGGAATGTAAATGGACCTCCGGCTGTATATAATGTATTGATGGACTAATTATCTTTTCCATCCCTGTAGTATGTCCTTCTCGCCGAAACTCCCAATAAATTTTAACCGGATCTCTGTTTTGTATACTGCTTTGTTTGGATTAGAGTTTGAAATTTTTTTTGAAAAATAGTAGGAGTAATAAGTGGAGAGAGATAGAGAAAGAAATGTTAGAAGTAGGAAAAATCTAGGAGAAATTTAGGGGGAATTTTTTGAAAAATTCTTTTTAAATTGTGAAATGAACAAGACATTAAAAATAAATTTTTAGGACCTACTATATTTTAGTATTCAGGTTTCTCTTCTCTATTCTCTGCCTTTTATTTATCTGAATTTCTCTCGCTTAGTATCTCACTGCATTAGATTTTTTTTTTTTTGAACAGTCTCACTGCATTAGATGATGAAGAATTTATAGGTACAGAAAAAGAAAAAGAAAAAAAAACCCTTAATAAATAGAGTTACTATTCGCGGATAAAAAAAAATAGATTTAGTATTCCACCAACCACCATATATATATTTTTTTTTTTGATCCTCACCAACCACCATCCGTTTCCTAAAAGCTCAACTTCTTGGAGTTGTGTAGTCAAACACTTTAACATACTCTGTCCGTTCCAAAATGCTTGTTCGGTCCGTAAAATATAGTGTTAAAAATAATAAAATATTTGCAAAAAAAATTAAAATTTTTTTAACAACTTACTAGATATCAATGAGTATTTTTAATTTGTAAAAAAAGTTTGAATTTTTTCTAAAAAAATTACATTATTTTTAACATTCTATTTTGCGGACCGGACAAGCATTTTGTGACGGAGGGAGTATATTTAACAAAAAAAAAGTCTATTAATGTATCTCACCCTACGTTATTATTACTTGCTCGTTGATATCGCCGTAAAATTCCACTTTTTTACCGCCGCCTATTATGAGCCCCATCAAGTGCCTATTGTTGTGATTTGAATTGTTCATATTTTAAGACCCGTAGTATAGTATTACCATGCAAAAAATCAACTTGATCGGAAGTCGATAGATATATCAAAATTTGAGTTTTGGTTTATTAAGATGGACAATTTGATTTCTGTCAATAATAATAAAGATAAATTGTCCATTTTACAAAGCAAAATTTAATTTTTGATAATCTTATTGATATCCGATCAAGTTTATTTTTTGCGTGGATATACTACTATGTGGGGTCTACAAGATGAACGGTTCAGATTAATAATAAAAACACCGTAGAACTGAAAAAGGTGGTGATGGAAAAGTAGAATTTTCCACCACCGGTAGAAAGAATTTAATCTCGCTCCAAAAGCCTTATCTATGGCTCGATCATCACACGTTCATGTAGAGCTGATAACTAAGAGCTCGTTCCAGAACACATTTTTAAAAAATAAGTACGTATTTCACATTTTCAAAGTAAAAAATAATATTAATGAAAAATAATTTTTCAATTTTTTTTGCACCGTATTAAAGATCTCATTGAGATCTTTTAAATAAGATCCATATTGCATATTTTTAAATTTCAATAAGCCCATCATTTTGAATTTAAAATTACCTTATTAAAAAATAAATACTTATTTCACGTTCCGAAACGGAGCCAAGTATGCGAATGTATGATCGAAGAGACAGAACCTCGCAACGGTTCTCGAGGAGCACTTAATAATCCCTCCTCAGTCCTCACTGCAATAGGATTATCAACAACAATCACAATCGAAACACACAAACTGACAATACTCGTACACTCACATGCACAATAGGGTCTCCACACATTACTCCCCCCACATTACTCCCCCCACTTGCCTCCGTGGCACTGCATGATTAGCGGTCATAAAATAGTTTGAAAGTGTTTGTTCTCTTATTACCAATCAAACAATGTCATGCAGGTAAGTGCGATTAGAGTGTATTTTACTAATTAAAATAAGTATTTACATTTTGAATTAAAAATAATGTATTATGAGAGAACAATTT
Organism: Rhododendron kiyosumense; assembly: GCA_019656275.1. Classification (NCBI taxonomy): domain Eukaryota; kingdom Viridiplantae; phylum Streptophyta; class Magnoliopsida; order Ericales; family Ericaceae; genus Rhododendron; species Rhododendron kiyosumense. Next base: position 34,674 of record BPLS01032190.1, read on the forward strand.
GTCTTGTAAAACGAAAAATAAATTTTTAAAAATCTTAGTAAAACGGCGACTCCCCGTTCCCGAAAGGGAAATAAGTACTTATTTTTTAAGAATAACAATTCTATGCTCAAAAATTAAGTGTTTATCCAAATAATTTTTTTATTAATATGAATCTTATTTAATAGATTTCATTGAAATCTTTAATACGGGGAAAAAAATTTAAAAATTTATTTACATGTAAAATAAGTATTTATTTTTTTAAAATGTGCTAGTGTAAGGGAGCTTGTTGTGTAAGGATGGAGTACGAGGAAAATTAATGCTTTGTTTGGATTGGGATTTGAAAAGTGTTTTTGAAAAATAGTAGGGGTAATGAGTGGGGAGAGATAGAGAGAAAAATGTGGAAAGTAGGGGGAATCTAGGGGGTATTTTTTGAAAAATTCTTTTTGAATCGCGAAGTGAACAAGGCATAAAACTACAAACGACGAACTGATGAAGTCGTCAACTGCTCTATAAAGCCAGTAGCAGTAGTAGAGCAGGTAGAGAGCAGCACAAAATCATCGTCGTCTTCAACCTCCGAACACACTCTCCTCACCCTCTATCCGAGGGGGTAAAAATGGACACAAATTTCTTCCAACCCGCAGTTGCCGCACTGGTTTCCTCCGCAATCGCCGTAAGATCTTACAGAAGGAAGTCTCTCAACCTCTCAGGCGCATTTCTAGGGTTTATCGTCATGACCATCCATATCGCCGTCAATTACAGGTCCGTTGTGAATATATCTACATACACATACATATATCTATGAGTCTGATATGTATGTATCGTTGTATCTCTGATGTGTGGATACAGATTTGGAGCGATGATGCTAGTTTTCTTCTTTACGTCGTCGATGCTGACGAAGGTCGGGCAGGAGAAGAAACGGATCGTGGATGCTGAGTTCAAAGAAGGAGGTCAACGCAATTGGTATTCCTCCTTCCCCCTGTCTATCTCTCTCTCTCTCTCTCTACTTTCTTTCACTATGAGTTTGATGGTTTGGGGGATGACACTTGAAGCTTCAATTAATAAATATGCATGTTTATGTTTTCAACGAGTATGTATTTAAAAAAAAAACTTGACCGTCCATCCCGGGTCCAGTTTAATGATCTATGATCGGAACTGTTCATTTGTAGAACTAATGCAAAAGTTTGACTTTGACGTGTCAAAAATCATGCTCATACGCGTGAGACAAGGTAACTATGTGTTGCAGAGGAAAGATATGTGCCTTTCTTGAGAATTCGAAACAGGTTTGACGTTTAAGCCGACAGATAAAGAGAAATTGAATGGTGGTACATTTTTGCTATAGTAGGTAGGGCCAGGCTTGTAATTTCTGAAAAGTGCTACTTTGGGTACATAATCCAACAAAAAAGAATGAAAAAAGAGTTCAAAAAGTTCTAATGTGGCGTTGAAGGTTATGAAAGAATGTCACTATGTCAGAGTACTTTTATGGCTATTTTGGAACTTGTTTAGAGAGGTACTTGATTGCTTGTATGATGCGGTTGTTCAAGTGCTTGGGCCATTTACTGTGGAACCATATTTTGAATCACTGAATGTTTGGTTTCTGACGTATATGAAATGGGTAGAATCTGTTATTGCATTCAGGACTGCTTCTACTTTCAAACCCTTAAAATTACCACTGGTTTCATATTTGGATGCCTTTCGAAAAAGAAAAAAATCACTAGTGGATGATTCATTGGTAGGAAGTAGGAAAACAGTATATACTCGTTAGAGTTGCATTAAAGTTACTCTTCCTACATGACCTCTTTCTAAAATCCTCAAAAGAGTATGTTTGTACCTTTTGTTGCTGTCGATAATGGCTTCCATGAATCAGCTATGTTAACATAATTAATCAATTGCCTGATCAAAATGAAAGAATGTAGTTAGTCAGCTATAGGTTTTCAGTTTTCTACCCTTGGTGTTACATAGCAGAATCTGATGATCATTGCACTATGTGCCGAATGGTGCTTCTGACGTACTTGCTGAAAACCTAATGCATGTGATCTCTAGCCAAAACTTCCCTGCTTTTTCCTTGCCCCCGATAGATTATTGTGGGCTCCACTCCTAGAGGCTGGTGTGCGCATTGGACACGGCAAAAGACGTATATGGTGTGTCCACTAAATTAAATTAAATAATTTTTTTGAGGAACACGGTATGGGTTAAATATTCAATTTTTTAAATTTTTTGGGGGTAAATGTATGTTACCAAAAATATTTTGGGTTAAAAATGTAATATAATGTGTATATGATGCTTGTTTATATATATTGATGCTTCATGCTTCTACATATAATTATGTTTTCACCAGTGTAAAATGGATGTTATTTATTTCTTATTTTTGTCGTGTCGCCTGTCGTGTCCCCATTGTTTAAAAATCCCGTGTCCCATTTCCGTATCCATAACCGTATCCATCCAACATAGAATTTTTGGATGCCTAAATCATAGTTAGCCAGCATGCATATGCCGATAGTTGTTGCCCAATGTGTTAGTAGCTACTGGCTAGAATGCTGCGAAGCTTGTGGTAAAGTTCTATTCAACTATTTTGTTCTGGTTCTGATGAGTTGTTCCTGTTTGACATTTTTTCTTACAGGATACAAGTTATCTCCAATAGTGGCATTGCTGCTGTTTTGGTCCTCACCGTTTGGAAACAGACGGAATCACAGGACAAATGTTTGGACTCAAAAGAATCACGTCTTGTAACAGCTCTAATTGGTGGTATGATAGGTCACTATTCCTGCTGCAATGGAGATACTTGGTCATCAGAGCTTGGGGTACTCAGTGATGCACAGCCGAGACTAATTACGAACTTAAAGGTATGATATTCTTGTTCCTACACGTTTAAATTCACATCCAGCTAACAGGAAAAAAAATGCCAGCCTTTTTGGTTTTTGTTACGGCTACTTCTATTACATGGAGCCAGGATGTGGCATATATTTATGGTCTCTCCAGGTGGCAAGTGCACTACGTTTTTGGCCTAGTTTCTGTTTCATTTTCTTATCTAGCAACTCAGTTGAAGCATAATCGTAGGTGCATGCATTACTACACTCCACTCAACATCGCTCTTATATCTGCAGTTGGAGCCTTAGATCGACTTGAATGGATCTAGAGCCTCAGTGGACCGAAGGATGTGTGTGCAAAGTACTTGAGTTTTCCTTTACGTATGTATGTAGCATGGCATTACAACCTGGGATAGATCTTAACCATTGGTGAAGGAATTGCTGTAGTGTTTATTTAGGGCATCTCCAACCCCTACTCAGATGTTGACTCTAACTTAAATTCGCCAAAGCTACTTTGTGGCTTTTAAATTTACGAGTCTGCCTTTGATAAAATGTGAGTTTACCCATTGATGGAGCTTTTACTAAAATTTCTACTCAAAATTTAGTTAAAAAGCCTCGAGTAAAGGGCCGGAGAAGGCCTTATAAGTTCTATCATGCATTTGCTTGTTCCCCAGCTATCTTGCCTAACCGTCTTAACCTGTTCCCATATCTCTGGATTTTCTCTTTTCTTTTTACTATATATAGTACTGTAAGGGAATCATCTACTTTCTAATTGAAATTACTAGATCGAAGCTGTGGATGCTTGTACTTAAAGAAGACTACAACGAAGGGAAATTGACCTTTTCTAATGCTTTTAAATTGTTCTGCAGGCTTGAGGCCTTTGCATTGATGCTTAAGCGCATAGAGGTCGCCTATTCTGATCTGTTCTCTTTCTTGTTCTGATCAGCCAGTTCGCAAGGGTACAAATGGTGGTGTGACAAAAGCAGGGCTTCTAGCAGCTGCTGCAGCTGGCTCCATTATTGGACTCACGTTTGTTTTCTTTGGATTTTTCACGACAAGATGTACATTTGACGTGGCTCTGAAGCAGCTACTGGTAATACCTCTTTCTGCTCTGGCAGGACTTGGTGGAAGCCTCATAGACTCTCTCTTGGGAGCAACACTTCAGTTTAGTGGATTTTGCAGTGTCCGTAACAAGGTAGGTTTCACATATTAAATAAGAGTTTTGAGTATGAGATTTCTTGTTTGGTTGTCTATTTTGGTTTTGTAGATCCATGCTCTCTGTATGATCCATTGGATTTGAATAAGACAAATCCAATATCATAAGTTTATCTTTTCTTGGAAACAAATGAATTAGTTGTGGGGTGGGAAAACAAGGAAAACCTATTCAGTATCTGGGACTTTCCGTTCGTAAATCCTCCACAAAATTGTAATCCAAACACATTCTAAGGGTTTCCTCTTCACAGGTTCTAACAATAGTGTTATATAAGCTGTAGGCTCTAAGAAAGCTTGATCAACTGCTATTCCAACGTATTTGCAGGTTGTTGGTAAACCAGGCCCGACAGTAAAGAAAATTTCCGGCCTTAGCATTCTAGACAACAATGCTGTTAACTTTGTGGCGATTCTGCTGACCACGGTGTTGACATCTATTGCCTGCTTATATATATTCTGAAAGGAATTGGATCCTCTTTGGTCCTTCGTTTGGATTGGACAATATATGGTCCAAATTTGGACTGTCTCGTTCAGTCCAAGAGAATCCAAACTCATTCTGAAATCCATCCCCCTCCAATCCAACTGCATGGTCTTGTGAGTGCAGATTGTACTTTTGGCGTTTTTGCAATTGATGTGTATTTCGTTTTATAGTTGTATTCGCACACATCGAGAGTCTGGTTGACTATTAAGCTTTTCATCATGTAGTATTATTGTCGCATTTTTTGTTGATTTCCATTTAGGACATGTATATATATTCCTAGGTTTCTGACTACCGTACCGATAGCGATACCGTTTTTATTATTACAATTTCAGATACTATTTCGGATTTTATGCTATGAATATGTATGCAAGCTTGCAAAGCTCAAAAAATGAAATGAATTTAAAAATATGAACCGAAAAACCTGCTATGGTTCTTAGTATTTTTTAAGTTCTTATTTTTCGTTTTACGAGACAAGTCATTATCATATAATACATCTGCTTTAATTCAAAAAATAAGTAATTTTCTTTAGTGAAACGGAGCTTAGTAGATAGGTAGATAGATGAGACGGGAGAAAACAGTCCAAATCTAGACCACATTGGAAAAATCAAATCAGCAGCTACACCACTGCTCAAACTATCTAATCCCACACCTCAAAGACAACCTTGTTTGGCATCCCAAAGACATTCACATTCAAGATCCATAATTTTCAGAAAAATCTGATTTACAAATTCTCCGGTCAGGCCAATACCATGTAACAACAAATGCAATGCAACAGGTTGAAAAAGCAGCAGCTGTTCTAGGAGAGAGAATGAAGAAGAAAATATTGCAGAAACAAACAGTGCCTAGGATTAAAAACCAAAAAACAAAAACAAATACGTGAATCTATGGATACAGCAAATTGCCGCCAAAAAGGGCTATTTTTCCCCAATGAAAACCCAATACAAAGAACCTCCAAATCAGCAGCAGCAGCACTGCTCAAACCAGCTTCTATCTAACCCCACACATCAAACACAACCCTGATAGGCTTTCTCAAATATACACATATTCAAGACACCATTCTTTTCTTTTTGGTTGTTGAACAGAAACCCATTTCATATATTACAATACAGGCTACAATCTTTTACCCTATTCTCAATTTCCCGAATGCATTTAAAATAACATTGAGAAAAAAACCCAAATGCAAATCCTCCAGTCAAGCCATTAACATGCAACAACACAAGCAACAGGTTGAAAAGCAGCAGCAGTTTCCAAACGCTCCCATGTCAATTGCCGCCTCTCGGCCACAACAATCGACTTAGAATTTTCCTCCTCAAACTTGCTTTGACAAGCCAGCACGAGCTCTTCGTCTATCTCGCAAAACATTTTCCTCACATTTTGTGTGAGGTTGAGCACCGCTTGGTTCCAGTGGTTTTGGGTGTTGCGATGTAGAGCTGGGAAGACAAGCGGCAAAATCACTTGCCGGTTGTGCATGATGAAATTGAGGATTTCGTCGTTGTTCCATAAGAAGTGGGCTCTTTCAGCCACCTGCAAATTGATACCGAAAATGATAATGAGAACATAATTTTACTGTCAATACACCAAAATTGTCTGGCATGAACACCAGCTTTAAGCAAAGCTTACCAACTCACTTGATCAAGATATGACGTAATGGAGCAAGATAGAGAAGAATTATGCAAAATTAACCAATATTCCCTCTGTCCGAATTTATTTGTCACTTCTTTTGCCATGGTGCCCTTTAGTTGGCTCTCAAATCTCATAGATCGTTTTCAAAATTATCTAAAAATTAATAAGTCGAAAATATAGACGATTTGCTGAGAAGACCAGAATAGTGAAAATAGACGAAAACATTGAGGGAACGAGTAAGTAGTCATTATTGGCTCCAAGTCTTTTGTGGTGTAAATGCTGCTCCCTTTCCCAAGCAGTCTAAGAAGGAACGAGCTGTTAAGAAGGCTTTGAAGTGCTAGAGCTATGGTGTTTGAATAAGTAGGCACCAATCAATAATGACATCCAAACTGTGTTGCACCATTTATCAAATTTTGCCTCAATGCCGCAGGCAAATTTGACATTATATGCTAAAATGAGGGTGTAGTGTGATCTATGAAATCTTCACAGAATAGTTCATTCAATTAACTCAATGTCTACGCACTCTCTTTCTAAGAAGCGTTATTCCTATCTCCTAAGCGGATTCTCCTTCTATGGAATGACAAGAGTCTGGAATCTTAGTTGGTCTCTCCTTTCAAGTAAGGTGACACAAGAAACAGTGTTGCAGATAGGAAGAGGTCTACGTCCTCAATACAATGTGGACATTTGTGAATATTGATCGTTCTTCGTGGCCCACTAAGAATTGAACGAAAGTCAATCCACACATTAATTATTTTACAAATTCAATCTCAATGGAAGCATCTTTTTTGCTTGAAATTAGCTAAATGGATCAATTCAAACATTGGAGTAACGACTTGAACACTTCCATTCGCGAACTAACTGGGCAGACACTCCATGTACACCTCCTGTGCCCAAAATAAAAAGACTCAAGACACACTCTAAACTCAATTACAACTTCGGTGGTTTTGTCATGATCCGGATTTCACCAATTACCCTAACAGAACTGAAGATATTTTCATGCCTCTGTCAAAGAAATTTGTTCTATTTCTACGGCATGGAAACCTATTCCATCAAGGGAGCATAACTGAAATAAGATTTCTGTCTGGCAAACCATCAATAAAATGCTTCTGCATAAAGTTTCAAGAATATCTGTACTAAAGTAGCAGTACTTGCTAGTCCAGAGTAGCAATTAAGTGTGGCTACTACTTAGAACAGACTTGAAGACCGTATTCGTTTCCAACTTAAAACTTCAATGTGCGTGGACCAATCCCCATTTCCAATGACTCTTTTATCTGACAACCAACATTGTCTTGCACAACATTATTTGATCCTACATTTTGTTGTCACTCTTGCTAGGAACAAGAAAAGCACTTGAGCGGCATCTTCCGTTCATCACCCTCCAGCCTATATATCCTCTCCTCCCTCACTATGTGCTTGTGTCTGTGTGTATATGTACACATGAATATGACCGTGCATGCATGGATGCACACCGATATATGGCCAGTGATGCAGCCCCATCTTTGCTAAGAAGGGCCATATCACCACAGTTCCTTTGTGATAATCAGTTCGCAATAAGGTCCCTCCTAGTTGCCTAATTTTTCTCTGGACATGCTATGAACTCAACGTGATCATAACAAGTCGATTTTTTCCACTTTGCAAAAGTAAAGTGCTGCCCGCCGTTACAACTATAACGCCATCAAAATGTACCATATAGTATCAAAAATACCAGCTTATAGCATGATATAGCATCATAAACACCAACTTATAGCATGATGTTTTTTAGTATCAAATATGCCTCTTCAGTCCTTCACCTATTAAGCCTCAAGAGTCAAGACACCCAAGTGATGCTCCTGCCTTCCTCTACAGAAAATCAAATAAAAGCTACTCCAATGGAAGGTCTTCCACTAAACACGCGTTAAGTCAAACGTACCGTTTTTGTGATAACTCAAAAAATGCAGGATTATCTAGAATCTGTTGGAATTTTTTCAGCTCAGTAAACAATGAACTCATGAGCAGGTACCAGACAATTGAAGAGCAACAATTACTACAAAAGTACCTGGAAATGGGAGCTATTGAGGCAGCATGCCACACGGCGGAACAATGGGACCATGATCTTTTCAAACTCCGCCATGTTGATTTTCTCCAAAAGCTCTTCCAACTCACTTAAGAACATCAACTCTTTCTGGCTACTTGTCACTGGCCAGTATTTCAACAATCCATTGACCACCGTACTAGCCAACCTTGGCTCCTTATCCACAAACTGCATGACACAGTATGTCAACTGTTGATGATAAGCACCCACTGATTTCGGTTTGTGCAGAGGAATCAGAGCCCTCCATAGGAACATCTTGTGCTCCTCCTTCAATGGTACAGCAAACCCTGTAATTACACTCCCAAAAATCTCCAACAACTCTGCAATGCCGTTGTGACGCTCCGTTTCAAAAACGAAACAGTAAATAATATTGCTCACAGCCTTTCGAATGAAAGGTCTGTGAACCATGAACTTCCCATAAACCCGATGAAGAATTGTTTTCAAACAATCTCTTTCTCTTGGGTCCTCTGAGTCAAACAGGTTAAGTAATTTAAGAATAAAAGCATCGTCTAAATATCTTTTTGCTACTTTTACATCAAGGGAACTATAGCTTATGAATCGAAATAGTAGGTCATAAACAAGTTGTAAATGCGACCAAGCCGGATCAAACATTGGTTCATCATCTTCGGTTTCACCACGACTTGAATAAGACCGGCATTTTGATGGAAAATCCCTAAACAGATTTGTTGCACACATTTTACATGTTGAAGCTATTGCCGGTTCAGTAAATTTTGCAGATCCAGAGGAAACAAAATCAACCAGTTCTACCAGCGCTTGACGCTTAAGATCTTTTTCCGCACAGTTTTTATCAAAGTTGCTGAAGTCATGAACTGAACAACACAGGTTTAACTTGCTCACAAAAAGGTTCTGCTTCTCCGTGTTGGGAGCGTCGTTGAATGAAACATGGGGCTCCACCATTTCCGCTCCAGCAGTGTTGTTTGATGGGAAAATTACTGAAGACATTCGTTTAACAACATTCAAACGCGTTGAAACAACATTGCAACTATTGGTAAATGTGCCCAAGTGGATTGTATTGTTCCCAGAATTGCTCCCATCAGAATCTGGCGCATCGGATTTTGATGACTTCTTAGGGAGTTTTCCCAGAATTTGCTTGAGCATTGTAGCAATGCTGTTGCAGATAACAATAATGCTTAGCCCACATGATGATAAACTTAACACAAGAAATTTGTAGGGGAGGAAGAAAAAAAAAACAGAGTTGAAAATGAATTACACCAATGATTAAGTACTTCAGGGTGTGCTACTGAAAACCCTCCTCTCATTCATGTTTTCAAATATCAATTATTCAACGGCCACAGATGAGACACAGACAAGAATCTAATTCCACAATAAATCGAAGGCCAGAAAAAGTATATATGATGGTAATATTCTCAGCATGCTCAAATGCACTTCACAAGAATCACAACATCTGTGTGGTAATGCATTTATCCAAAAGAAAACCACGGATTGAGAATGAAACAGATATAATCGGCGCGTATCAAGATTCAAGGCAAGTTGAAGACAACAAAAAAAGTAACAGGCATCTGGAAAAAAAAAGGGCTAGAATGACCATCAATTGTCTGCCAATTTTCAGCGTTCTTTTATTCCTTCTTCAAGAAAATATATATGCATTTGTTCTCAAAGAAGCAAGAAAGTTCTTCAGATGGTACCAAAGAAGAACCTATGAGAAAATCATGATCACATCCCAGAAAATGAGAACAAATGAGATCGAGATACAATTACATTGTGAAAAAATCTTATTGAATTCCAACAATAGATTTCTTGGCTTCTTGCAAACAACTAAGCTTAGTTTGCCAACAAATTGAAACCAAATTAGATTTCATTTTCTGATTCTATAGTTCGAATTTAACAGGATAAATTGCTTTATTTGCCACATCTTAACTAATGTTAACTAATATTTCACAAAATGTTTACTAACTAAGCACATTCAAACAGGCATTGACTCCAACTTCTTCTTCTTTTGATCATCTACACTTACTTCTACCCCTTTAGCCTCATTTACCAGCAGTGACCCCCTCCATTTTCCAGGTTTCGTTTACATCTCTAAAAGCAAGTAAAATAACCACAAGGGATAGTTCAGAAATGCAGCTAAATTGAGCAGTTTTGCTGCTGCTACAGACAACTCCAAGCAGCCAGAAAACCTAGATCGCAGCATACACATAAGCACTCAATGCATAAACCATGTCCTAGGTCGCAGTACATACAAGCACTCAAATACATAAACCATGTACACTAGTTATTACATGAATGTAACAATCACAAGAATTGATGGATAAAACCATAGATCTGGAGAAAGAACTGGAGTAACACAACAAATGAACAAGGATCTACCCCTTCGTACAACACAATTTACTACAGACGAATCAAGAAAACCCAGATGACAATTCCTCGTTTGGTTTCAATAAATATCTGAACTACCAAGATAGGAAAGAAAAAAACCCAGATCACCATACATCTAAAAATACCAAATTTAGAAACTCAACTACAAAATCTGACCTCTATACATACCTAACACATACGAGCATATATTAGTATGACAATCACAAGAGGGCCAGAAAAATAATTCGGGTCATGTAAAGTGCGTGGAGTAGCAAAGGTCTGTGGCTCAACCTTTTGAAATCTGGAGTCATTTTTTTTTTTTTTTGGAAATTTGAAGTCAATGCAGGTAAACCCAACTGATTCCAGGAGAGAGAGAGAGAGAGAGAGAGAGAGAGAGTACCTGGGTTTTTGCCAAGAGTGGGCTGAGATTGCGGGGCACCTCAGAAACTTTACAGAGGTGAAGGGATGAGGGAAAGGGCAGTCATCAATAATGGTGCTTTACTTTAGATCCAAGACGAAATGATGAAGAAGTTTGGGAGGAGCCCATATTGGGTATCATCAAAAGAATAGAGATTTGATTGTACGTTGTGTTTGCAGGCTCGTTTTGATCTCCGGACATTTCTGATCAGATAAAGTTAAAAAACTCTCGATTGATGTGCAGCATTATTATGATATGTGAGTTGGTATTTGTTCTGTAGAGATGGAGGACATGGTTTTCCCTTTGGCAATAATTCTGGAGTATGTGACCCCACTTGTTTTCCCCCAATTGGTTGCCTTCAAGAAAACTTCACTCCCAGATCAAGAAAAGAGAAGACCAGTAATTTTGGTACTCTACTGGAGTCTTTTATAAACGAAAATAATTTTGACACTCAAATTTTTTATAATGTCATTTTAATATCTGTCTTTTAAGTGTGTCTTATTATGTAATATAATTTTTACACTAACAGATTGAATGTCAAAATCATTTTCTTTTTATAAATGCATTTAATTTTTTTTATTTAGTGTTTAAAAATATACGTAGCACAACTCTCAAAGCACATTAGAAGACAAATTTAATATGTGCATATATAAAAAAAAATTAGAGTGTCAAAATCATTTCTCAACAAAAAAGATTATAAAAGAAAATTTCACTATGTATTGTTAAAGGTTCGTTTTCTCCCAAAAATAGGACTAGTTGGTCAGGTCTTTTTTTAAGGAGGAGAGTCGAGGTTGATTCATCGCTTCGAACCCGAATCTCCTTCAATAGATGGGATCTGGGGTTTCTACTGTGCCCTAAGTCTCAATGAGCTGTTGTACCATCAAACCGGGTCTCATAACGAGCTCGAAAAAAAGAATCGTAATCGTTTTAGAGCTAGACCCGAGCAAAAAACTCTAAAAAAAAATCAAGTTAATCGAAGTATGAAACTCCAGTAGCTAAGTGGTTGAATCAAATAATCATTGCTGGGTACTTTTAAACTGTAGTATTTGATAATATTTCATTGAAGAAAAATGCGATTCCTTCACTGGGTTAATAAAGTCCGATTTAACTTTATCATTTACAAGACTTTTAGAGTTGGGAACAAGACTCGAATTTACAGCACAACAGCTTGTGGGGACAAAATTAACACCCTTGTTTGAGGGTCATTATGGCCAAAGAATGTGCCTCTTTAAATAACAATTCTATTTAGATGTGGCAATTTTAATTTATATTTTTTAATTCGTTCAAATCTATCCATTTATAACCCAATTTAATTCATTCATATTATATTATGGATTGATATGGCCCATATCAACCTATATATACATGAATTTAACTGGGTTGAAAATGAGTTTAACATATGTTAAAATTAAAAGACTCATTCCCTTCACAACAGTGAATTACTGTAGCTGAAAATTAGGCTTCTCTCCTCCTCCTCCTCCTCCTGTAGCAGACAAAACCATTTTTGGATCAAATTCATCCCCCTCTCTCTCTCTCTCTCTCTCTCCAGTCTCCAAAACTATCAGTCCACTGTTCTTTCTCTCCATCCTCCTAGACTTGGATATAATATAAAAAACATGATTGTATACATCCACCGTTTTCTCTCTCCCACGACTTGGATGTCTCTCTCTCTAGAATGGGGTGGCTTCAGCTGATGCAATGATGCGCAATGAAGACTGAAAAATGAAGTCATCGCCTTCAAGACAAAGTCTCCAACACAGCCTCTAACTTCTCGTCAAAATTATGTTACTATATAAAAATGGAAAAAAATTTGATTCTTCAAGTTTTTTTAGAATACTTCTTTTGAAGACCTACAGTGGATTTTGGATTAAAAAGTTAAACTTTTTTGTTTGTCTTTATTCTTTTTTTTTTTTTTTGCATTTGTTCGTTTTGCATTAAATTTTTATAACTTACTGATTTGTCTAGTCGAGAGGAATCGAAAAAGTAAAAAAAATTGATCGAAACTCATGTTTTTTTGGATAAAGACAATTATTTTGACTTATTTGTGTCTTTTTAAAAAATAATGAATTTTGATCAATTTTTATTTATTTTTTTGATTCCTCTCAAAGAGACAAATCAACAAGTCACAAAAGTTTGATGCAAAAGGAACAAATGCAAAACACAAAAAAAATCGACAGAAAAAGAACAAATTCAGTATTTTTCGATCAAAATATCAAATGAATGAATTTCAACCAGTGCAATACCTGACCAACGAGTTCATTTGACGGAATTTATAAAATAAATAAATAAATAAATAATCGAGGTCTTGGTTATATTTGAAAAAGGATAGAAAAGTAAGGAAACGGGTCGGGTCGGGTTAGATATGAACTGGCCCATATTTAACCTGAACCGTATTCAACCCGCCCATATTTAACTCACAACCCATTTTAACCCGCTCATTTACCATCTCTAGTTCTATCCACCGAGATAGTCTTTTTCACGTAGGCTCCTTGAACAATTTGTTCACGGAGCGACACAATCTCAGCCGTCTATTCGCACAATCAATGGCTGAGATTCGTTTTCAATTATGACCGGTCATAATTAACTCTTCCCTGAAAAAAGTTTCATTAACATCTTGACCGTCTAAAATACTTTTGGACGATCACATTTGAGTGCCATACACACTTATTTACAGCACATTCGTAAAGAAGATTTTCTCTCTGTCCACCTTAGAAACACACATATCTAAACTACCAAACGACCTAAAATCCTGAATCACATACTCCATCCAATTTCTTAGGCAAAGATGTCCCACACAGGCACACATGCATTAAACCAAAGGTAAACAATCCGTCAAAATGGACATCACCATCACTTCAATAGAAGTTGAAACCCTTTATAGAGGTACATTTTTCTAAATGAAAAACCAAAACTACACCAATTGGGTTGGTACGGTTCGAGCGAGATTGTCAATTCCTACCCGGATAGAAAATGTCCCTTTTACATGTAAAAGGAGATAAATGGGTTGTTGAGGGTAAAATGATCATAGTTCGGCATACCTTAACATCAGCAAGTCTCACCACTTTTCGTTGCAAGGATTATCAAATGGATGACTTATTGAAGAAAGCATTTCTTGATTCCTTATCTTATTCACAAGTAGTTTTTAAATTTGACCCGAAGCCTTATTTGTTAGTTGACTTGTGGTTTCTCTTTCCCCCTGTTTCTTCTCAATTTGTCGATAGGGAAAATCTTATTTACAGAGGTGCTGTAAAAGCACTCAATTGTGACCGTTCAAAAGTGTTTTGAACGGTCAAAATATTAATGAAATTTTTTCGGGAAAGAGTTAATTGTGATCGATTATAATTGAAAACGAATCTCAACCATTAATTGCGCGAATAGACGGCTGAGATTGCGCCGCTCCTCCGTGAAAAAGACTATCTCTTGTCTTTGATATTTGATTTGAATCAGAGAAACATGATTCAGAAAATAGCACCACACACTAAGATGCTTGCAACTTGCAAGTAGGTCTCATGCTGCTGTGGGTCCACTATAAAACTTATGAGCTTTTTCTTACAGCTTTCAAGACCGGAATTCAAGCCATGAAGTCCCGTTCGGTTTGAGTTTTTAGGGAAGTTATTAAGAGTAATGAATGAAAGGAGAAAATTTAAAAACTTTGCCGATCGTCACGAGACAAAAACAACTTATAAAAGCTGTAAAAACTAAATTTCAAAAACTCAAATTTGAGGTTTTGGGATTTTTTAAGTTTCCATAGTCTGCTTTTACCAAAAGTTTGCTACAACAAACACCCAAACAGACGATGAAAATTCTGAATGAAATGTAGAAAAAACTTTAGGGAGCTGCTATTTGCACACATTTTTCCCCCCCTAAATTATATCTTGCCAAACAAATAAAAGGAGATTAAAACCCACATATGGATTTGGGTTTTTTTTTGTGCATGTTTTCTCCACTGTTGAGGCGGCTTTTCTAACCCATATGTGGGTGTACTTTGGTTTTTGGTGGTTGTTTGTCTGGTGTTGCGTTGATCGGAGCTGTACTTTATCTATTTGCGCATTTGGTTGTGTGAAATTTTGAATGTTTTTCTTAGAGTTGAGGCCTCCATTGTGGTTATTGTATTTCCTCCTTTGGAATGGTTGCCCGTTGTACTATCTTCATTGTCAATGATATCATTTGACACACACACACAAAAAAAAACCCAAATTTTAGACGCTGAATTTTTTTAATGAAGGCTCCATTTGTTTCGATGTAAAATGTTTTACAATGTAAAATATTTTTTCAAAAAATAAACTTCAAACTTTTATTTTCCAGTGTTTGGTTGACACTTGAAAATATTTTTAGAAATCAACAAAATAGTGTAGAAAGTGAGGAAGGAGGCTTAAACGATGGAGAGATCTGAGAATGTTGAAATTGAACGTGGGTCAGGACTGACGATCGAGGAAACTGAGTAGTGAGAAATGCAGTAGAAGGCAGCAGGTTCATTTTGGAAAATAACTTATGGAAGATTTAAGAGTAAGTCATTTTCATCCAATTGATCAAAAATGTTTTACATGTAAAATATTTTCCTAATTTTTTACATAACAAAACATCAGAAAATATGTAAAATATTTTATCAAAAAATATTTTACACCTGAACAAACAGAGCCGAAACGTAGAAAAACTTGGGGAGCTGCTATTTGCACACATTTTTTTTCCCTATCTCGCCAAACAAATAAAAGGAGATTAAAATCCACGTAGGGAGGTGTGTGGTTATAGACAACAAACTACTATCTCCTTTGCTGATTCGCTTTATCGCATCCTGATTAAAGTAATAATAAAGTTTAATAATATGCCTTCTTTTTTTTCTTTTTTTGGAGTTGGAGTAGCCTTTTTTTTTTTTATAGAACGAACTGGAACTTTTTTTTTTTTGATAAGTGAACCGGAACTTTATTCTCACCCACTTTGTTTTAAAATCCAATTAGCATGAACTAACAATGTTTGACAGGCCTTGTGCAGATTTTATTAAGATTATATTAAGCTAGTGATTGGTCCCTAATCATGTGGAGTTTCATCTGCCCATTTGCAATGTACCTTTGTTTATAATCAGATATCAGCAGAGAACATGGTATTGGCATAATTTTTTAAATTCCTAATCTTGGTTTGTACAACTAACTTCTTGGTGTTTAATTATTAGGGTCAAAGTCCCGTTCTGTTAAAGTTTTTATTTTTTTTAAAGTATTTATTTCCTGTTTACGAGACAAATCGTTATCTCACAATATATCACCTTTAATTAAAAAAAAAATAAGTATTTATTTTCCTCAACGGAACGAAGCCTAATTGTAGTGTATCAATTTGAGATTTTTGTTTATTATGATTTGTGACGGAAAAAGTAACTGGTAAAAGATACTAGGGTACATTTTCTTTCATTTGGACATGTATTTTTCACAAGGCAAATCGTACAAATAATAAGGGGGTCTAAACAGTGCTCCACATTAAGCAATTAAAACTAAAAAGAGGGCCAGCAAAAAGTGCCGCCAGACTTGGTTCACGATAGAAACTCAGACTTGGTTCGACAAGTCTCACGTTTGAGTTTCCATAATCTCTTGATAAGTTTAACTCTACTTTTAACACCACCAACACGTGATGGAACCGTAACTTTGGCCAATATAATTATGGTGAGATCCATTATGATGATTTAATGTGACAAGACAATGCTCCCCGGCGAAGGCGTTGGATTCCTTCCCCACTCGTTCAACCCAAAATATGAAGAGAATTTAGAAAATTTACAAAAGCATCAATACGGCAACCATAAATCACAAAGCACGATTCGTTTTTGGTACAATTGAAACAAATCTCTGAACAAGACTTTACAATTGAAACCAACATTTAGTAGAAAATGATATGGATCACGTGTTCGACCAAATAAACACATTACATCATATGAAAATGAATTATAGTGCCATCGCTAAAAAATTAATGAATGACTTGCTATTGTTGCAAGGAGAGAGAGAGAGAGAGAGAGAGAGAGAGAGAGAGAGAGAGAGAGGCACGATCTACTTATAAAGAGAGAGAGAGAGAGGCACGATCTACTTATAAAGGGCTTACAACTTTCCTCTATTCTACAAATAACAACACAGATCAGCATATAGATAATATCCTCCTGGAACTTGAGTAGGATGGATTATGAGCTTCTCAGTAATTATGCACTTGCTGCTGGAAGCTGAACAAGGCTCCCAAAGTTGTTGGCAAATTTAGGCCTCCATTCAGTTCTTGCTTTCACGATATCGCCCCCATCCTCGAGTCGAAGCAAATGCTGGCACTCGACATGACCGGAATCAACCAAACCACCAACACTGCCACCAGATACGGTGGTGAGGGACTGGACTACACTGCCCCTTCTACATTCCCGCCTGTACTCCAAAGTGATACCGGAAAGCTCATGACTCTCCAAAATAGGGAGCGGGGCACTCTGCGCATTTGAAAGTAAGGGACAAGGGAATGGCAGAAGGGTCGAATGAAAAAAAGAAAAATCAAACACCAAAATCAAAGATTCTGAGATGGGTCGGAAATACAGACATCCCTCAGCACTGTTACTTATCAAACATTCGCGATAAATCAGAATTCATTGCATTATAAACTCTGAGCGCACAATAAGCAAAACTGTTTCCGGCGGTGGAAACAAAGGAAGTCAATGGACTCTTAAAGGTGCGCCATGAGAAAGGAAAAATTGTGCTCCAAATCGTAGTTAGTATAGCTCAATTAGCCAAATATAGCAACCCTAACGGACCTATCCGTTTGTTTCTCTTCATTTCATCTACTATTGCCCTCTCTCCATAACCAAGTTGCTGGCATTGTATTCTTGCTGAAGCCCACATTACCCTCTTCTTAACGGGCAGTAATCATACACAACAGATAATTATCAAACAAGAAGAGGGACGATAGGCTGATAGCCAGTTCAAACCACAACCATCTAGTGTGTTCAACTGATGTTACCTGACTATTCAATGAGAAACAAGTACCATGCTATGATTTCTAAGACACGGAAAGCTGACAACCTCAAGAAATGCAAATTGCAATGCCTCAGTAAGTTGTGAGGGCATTCCGGTGTTTCATGTTTATCAAATACATATGTTGTGCAACATATTTTTTATTTGTTGTTGTTGTTGTTGTTGTTGTACATTGTGCAGCGTAAAACTTATTAAAACACAACTTGTATGACCTAGTGAAGTGTAACGAGTAACACCACATTCAAACAATATATTATAAAGTGGAAGGGCATTTTGTATCACATAACCTACCTTCATTGAGACAAACTTGTTTAGATGCTATGACAACTAAAGCATCAAATGGTTCTTACTTCCATGGGAGATGCAAGAGCTTCCAATAATTTAAATCTATTCAATAAATACCTTTTATTGCCATCATACCAAATATTTCTCTCTTCTAAAGAATCTCGGAAGTCGCAACCGTGTATGATGGAACTTACAGTGTCCATTTCAAAAGTAATTCTCAAAAGAGGTGATCATATCTAGAACAAACAAGATGATTTTCATTTGAAACTATGTCACTGAGAAACCACTGCAAGAACCTAACCATCTACACTAAAAACAGATGCCAAATGCCAATATCTGAGCATACTTTCAGCCAAATGCAACATTATATAAATAATGATTCCTCAAGAGGGTAAGAAAATTCAAATGCAAGAGGAAAATGAAATAAATAAAGCGTTCTTAAAATTACCTCAAGAATCCACCCAATGTACTTGACATTGTTGACATGCTGGTTGACGTCTAAATCACCCCATCTAGGCTGGAAAATTGAAAAGAAAAGAAAAACAAAACAAAGTGAGAACAGTGAAACAGGTTTATGGTATGTCAAAAAGGGTTTCACAATCTAACAGCTTTAACGCACCGTTAAACCAGTACGAATGTAGTCTGCTGTGTTTTCATCAAGTTTGGGTGATTTTCTGCTTTCCTCATCCACCACAGGAGGTGAATCCACAAAATAAGAACCTATTTCCTCCCGAACTTCATTCGGAAGTTTGGATATCTTACGAGTCTCTTTATTCATCATCACCCAGACACTGCAACCAAAAACCACAACAAAAATTAGCATAAGTTGCTCCTGGCACATTAAAGGACTGGCTTACCATGCCTTACGAACTCTGGCCAATAGCTCCACATAAGCCACTCAAATTTGTTCTGATAAAAAGATCTCTTTTGTAGTCTACTGAAAGATATTTTCTAGATTCTGGAGGGGTAGGGATTACTGTTAACATGGCCACTGTACATGATTTTTACATTCAATTGCTGCATAAGAAGCGAGGATACGCATAAACATATGTTTATAAGCACGATACACAGAAACTCTCAAAACATAGGGATAACGAATGCAGTAGGGGACACGTCAAAAAAGGAAGAATGTTTATCTTCATATATTTTTAGTGGTTAATCATACGGACTGTTATATCTAAAAACAACCACAACTAGTATTATAATTTTCATTCTCCTTCTACCTTTCAAATAGTATAATATAAACAAAAGACTTTTCAGGTTGAAATTTGTTATGTACAATTCCCACCTCCTACGTTTTAAGTGTTACAACTTAACCCCCAAATAACTTTTTAAAGTTGTGAAATTGTCCCTGCCATGTTTCCATCCGTGTCTAGAGAACTTGGCTTAAAGATTAAGAAAATTAAATGTGGTGTGTCCCATACGTGCCTCTTCCTGTTCCCTGCATGCTTGACATGGATATGGCAACTACTCAGTCATGTCAGTGCTTCATAAGTTGCTGCTTTGCCTATTTCCATAAGTATTATGTATATTCAACCACAAAAGCCTGAAAATTTGTACAAACATAAACAAGCAACGTATTCACCATTTTCCAATGCTATTGCCGCTCCACTTAAACTTTGTCAGAAGACAAAAATATACTCCCTTTGTCACAAATTGCTGGTCCTTCTTTCCTTTTATGGATGTCCCAAAATGAATGGCTATTTTGAAAAGTCAACACAAGAAGTTGTGCAACATTACTCTTTCACCCTTTCTTTTTTGCATTAAGTGTCATGTCAACAAAGCATATAGTAGGGGCAAATTGGGAAAGTCAATACCAATTATATTTTTCATCATTCTACCCATAAAACCCCGCTTCGCCAAAAGGGGCAAGCAAATTGGGACGGAGGGAGTGGAAGACAGTAGCATACTTTTCAGCTGAGTGTTAAGTCATGAGACTTTTTATTTCAAAAGATCACATCCCTACCTGGATGCTCTTATCAAAATGTCCCCCGTCTTCCAGTCACGGACAAGCCAATCACGTCGCACACCATTCTTTCCAGACGGAGCTACCCAAGTGTCTACTTGTACAGCATCACCCCTAAAATAATCAAAAAGCTCATTTATTAGTCTTTAGTTATCAAGTTGAAATAATATAAGTAATGTCACCAGTAACAGTTTCCATTCCTTTGAAGGACGTGATGTCTCATAAAGATAGTACATCTTCATAAGCATATGATTGCAATTTAGAATCCTTACATATAGAACAAGAAGATCATCATCATATTGCAAATTAAGTATGTAACAGTTATGGGTTGGACACATAAAGTCCACTCATTGTTGGCCGCCTCGTCAATTTTATTCTTGAGCAATCCAACATCTTTCCTCAATTTTGAGCAACCCAACATCCAAATAATATCTCAATCCTCCACTCGGAAGCAATCCAATACACATGCCTCCTTATAAGAAGTATTCTCAACAGGTTATCTCCGCACTTCTTGACAACCAAACTTCACCCACCTAACTTCGACAAGCAAATCTCAAGATGTCACCTAAAATTTGGAAACTGTTTCCAAGGCTCCCCACCGTAAAACATAGTCACCTCAAAGGTACTCAATAACCCCACGAATCACTATCCTCCTAAAAAATGTAACCCTCCCGGATACAAATCTCAACTGCCACTTCATGAAAAGAGATTTCGGAAGATACTCAATTATTGAAATCTAGCGTTCCAAGTTTTCTTCTTGTAGGGATTGATAAGAGAACACAAACGGTTATAGCAAGCATATGTTGGGTTCTGTTCTCCCTCCAACCCTTCTAGACCCTCCAACTCTATTTAGATCAATGTTTATAACAGAGTTGATAGCGAAATATCAATCATAAACATCAATTAAACCAATGACCAAGCGAAAAACAAAAGTCGACACTTCAATTTTCAAAAACTAATGAGGTAATCTTCACGTACACAAATTCATGATAATCTTATGTTATCATGCAAATATTTCAACCAAACCTTCTATAAGATGATAAGGTCGGGAATAAAAGTAAGTACGTCAAATGTATCAGACTAAAATAAAGTTCATATTGACAGCTGAAGTATCAGAGCCACCAAAATTGTATGATCATCGTTAACTCGTAAGAAAGCTACAATGCACCTAAAAATGCGACTTACCAAGTCGGATAGTGATCTACCACAACTTGCATTTTATTGACCACCCAAATCAGGTTCCTTTTGCACATCTCCGGAGTTGAACCAAAGCCATCACCCAGAAGCCCCACACTCTTCACGTGGTTAAGTGCCGTTTCCTGCACAAAGAGCTTAAGCTTTTAGAAAAATAAACCCTGGACACATTGATAAAATATGTGAAGTCACCAATTGTCCCAAAAGCATAAGTTTTTAGGATATGAGCCCACCATTGTACATCAATTACCAAGCTATTATACACTTCCCTCATGTGCGACCCATTGTGCATGTGGAGACGCAAACATCCGTATATATAGTACGAAATAACGCAAATGAAAGAAGCACAACTCAAACAGGGGACACAAGCATATAAAGAGACTAGAACCAAAAGCACCAATTGTCCCTATAGCTTAAACTGTTAGGAAATAGGCTTACCAATGTATATCAAGCTATCCGACAAAAACATGGCATTGTATTGTACATGCAGTGCATGTACTCCTTTTATACTCTAATGAAGGTTTGATCTACCTGCAAATGATTCATCAGCGTCTCTATAGAGGCAGTCCGATCAGCTCCGATTTCATAAGATCTGATAGAAAAGTTTTGACGGAAAAGAAGACCATCCTGCAACAAACCAAACGGATCTACGAGCATATCAGGGCGCCTTGGCTTCCAATCGAGCATCGTCCATTGCTTCTCAGCTGCCAAGAATATGGTCGTGATAGCAGCAAGAAGCATGCTCCAATCTGGTAATTGGTTGATAAAAGTCCTCTGGGGATGTGGCGGTGCTTCATTCTCACTCTTGAGGCCTTCCATTACGCCAACTTTGGTACCGTTTACCTTGGAAGAGGCTTGTGCATTGGCCTTAACCTTTAAGCCCCTGGTGGTAGAAGATCTTGATTTAATACCCGCAGTATCCGCATTTGTTGGCACTCCTCCAAGCTTGCTGGATGTCTTGGCACCAGATTCAGGTAGTGAAGATGCACCTTGAAATAATGCAGAAGTAGCAACAGAAGCAACCATGATGAAAAATGTATATGGCCACCCAAATCAGAGGTATCGGAGGTTGGAAGAACAATCTCTTTTAATTGTACTTTCTGAAACAAGCAACCAGATGGCACAGTTAGGAATATTCACCAAAATGCATCGAAGACTGATATGTTGCGTCTGCATCACATGTACAAGATGAAAATTGTAGAACTAACATTCAAGAAATTAATTAGCTAATTTTCACTGTCTTCAACTAATAAATCAGGTCAGGTATTAATTCCACACACCCGGAAAAAGGGATTCCATTTTCTGTTACTGAGACAGACAGTTTCATTTTCATTCTCTCAAAACAACTATGAACAACAAAGAAGTTTACCAGACTATGTTAAAACTATGCCAACTTATTTTTTACAGCATCTGCAAGCTTGAAAAGCTGATTTTTAAGAAGCTCTATTTTGATATTGTTTGACTTTTGAATTTCAAGGCTCAGTTGTTATCAGAAGTTCAGTTGCAACAGGCACTACCAAAACAGTTTTTGGAAATTGAATTGAAATTTGCTACACATAGATTTTTCATAGTTATGAACCTATAGAAGAAACAAATATACCCCAATACAAACTAGTAAATAAGAAAAAGTGGTCACTCAGCCTACTACCATGCGATCAGCTCCTCTCCGTACCTCATCCCTCCAAACCCCTCCAAACTCTCTTTTTGTGGGCTCATCCTGCCCCCACAATCATGATCTAAGCCGTTCATATCATAGTCTGCAAAGATAAATATGTGTTTGCAAAAAAGATACTTTGAATGGCTAATGACGGCTATCAAAAGACACGTGAAGAAGTTGTATTTCCTTATTGAAAATGGAAGGCAAGTATATCTTAAACTAAAATCGTCCATTTTCCAGGACAAATACATCTCGTTCACATGCCTATCCATATTTGACCAAACTGATTTTTTGCAGGCCCCTTCTCCTTTCTTTCTTTTTTTTTTTTGGCGGATTCTACAAGGTGAACGGTTTGGATCATGATTGTGGACCCGGGATGGACCCACAAAATAGGGGTTAGGAGGTTTATGGAGGGGAGCTGATTAGACGAGCCTATATATCACCCTTTTCATGCTTTTTCAGCAACCGGAAATTTGGTAACCCAAAAATATGCAAGAACAACGGAATTCTAGAAACCACTGGAGATAGGCAGCTAACTGGACTAATCATCAAGTGGTCTCAGGATCAAATCATGGACCAATTGTTTCATTCCTCACTCTACCCAAGGGCTTAGGCTCAGTGACACAAGGACTACATTTAATTACTCACACCAGGCTAACAATGTGTTTGGAACTTATAAAGTAAGGGAAGCGAAGAGAAAATTATGGGAACGTAAATACAAGAAAAGTGTAACAAAAAATTTATGTACTCAGTACTCTATTTTTCTCTTTTCTTTGTTCTCAAATCACACTATGTAAGAAAAAAATAAGTTTCCCTTCTCTTTTCCCTTCAGATCCGTTTGGAACTTGCGGAAAGGAAATGAAAAGAAAGGAAAATGGTTAAGAAGAAAAGTGGGAGGAAATTATAGGGGAAAATGTGTTGTGCTCAAAATTTGACTTTCTTATTTTCCTCTCACTTTCTTTCCAAAACCAAACAAGGGGAGGGAAATTTTTTAATTTTTCCTTTCCATAGGTTCCAAACAAGCATTCCTTGAACATGTGGAACAAAAGAGAAAGGAAGGGAAATTTCCCAAAATTTTCCTCTCATTGTTTGGTTTGGAGAAAAAGAGGAGAGAAAATAGAAAAATGTAGAATGGTGCATAGTACAATTTTCCTCTCATTTTTGTCCCATTTCCTTTCTCTTCTTTTTTCCCATTTTCTTCAAGTTCCAAACAGATAAGTTCCCGATGCAGTCCGATCTTTTGATTATTCTAGAAATATAGGAATCTTGATTAATTATTTAATTGAGTTTAGCATTTTAGTAGGAATGTTTTATTTTAGTCAAGATTTTTTTTATAAGTATTTAGTTTTCCTAGTTTGATTTGATATAGTATTCCTATTTTGTATAGGTTTCTTGGTCAAGGAAAATTAGGATTGATTTTATTTCCTTATGTTTATTTTCCCTTTTAGATTTTAAGAATGCTAGGTTTAGGAATTCTATTAGTATAAATAAGATTGTGAGCCATAGGGCTGAGGTAGTTGTTTATGATTGAATTAATGAAAATTGAGAGTTTATCTCTATATGTGTTTGTGTTTCAAAGGAAGAACCTTTAACGTAAGCAAGTGTGTGATCTCTTCTTGCAACTAGTTTCGTAAAAGGAGGCTATCCTGCATCAGTTCCAAACAAACCTAATTCCCATACACCAACGCCATAAAAGAAAAAAACAAATGAATTCGAGTGAGAGAGGGGATTGTAAGGAATTCAGAAGATTAACAAAGCAACATAATGTAAATCAATTAAAAGCAAAACTACGAAAGAGATGGACAAAACCTCATAAAACAAACAAACAACAACAAAGCATGGGAACAAAAACAACAAGAACTTTAGAAAATGCTCCATTTTACGGAGAAAATTCCAACAAGAAAGGTGCAATAGATCTGAACGTTCACACAGACACAAAACCCAATTGGCTAATCACATTCATCATCCCAATTGTGCCCTACATTACACCAAAGAGAAAGCAAAATTCAAACCAAAACCCAAACTTTCTAGCAGGAAAAAAAAAAGAGGCAAAAACAGAAGAAGAAAATAATACAAGTCCGAACCTTAATTTCCAAGCTCAGAAGATTCCAGAGAGTAAAATTCCATATATACGTAGAATTATGCAGAGAAAGTCGACATTTTCGCTCCTTTCGCGCAGCTTCGGAGGTTTGCCACCGCTGTGCTCCACTGTTTTGCTCCTTGATTTTAAAAGTAATTTCCAAGGTTATTGTATGTTTGCCGAAAGCAGAACAGAGAGAGAGAGAGAGAATAGTGGAATTTTGTCACTCTGGGGACAGCGAATTTTGGGGTCGTGAAGGTATGGCGTCGAGTGAGTCGAGTGACCACATTTTTATACTCTTGGTCTCTTGGATGCAAATGAATCGAATAGTGCCGAATTTTTAATGTTCATTTTTTCTTTTTTATCGGGATGTTCATGTTTGTTCATTAAGACTTATTCGTTTTAGGAACTCGAAATCTCCGAGTATGGTCTTTAATAAACTTTTTTTATCTCTCTCCGATCATAACTCTAAAAAATCTCTCTCAAAACCTCCAAACCAACAAGGTCTAAGTATTTAAGAGAAGTTAAGTTGAGTTCGAGCTCATTGAGCTTCCCTAGGTTTAAGAGAAGCAAATAAGAAACTAAAGATTCCAAAAATAAATTCCTTTTTTTTTTTTACCAATGTCTAGTTGAGGCTCGATTACCAATGTCTCGTTGAGGCTCGATTCAATCATGTGATTATCAATATCTAATTAACTTGATTTATAATATAGTATTCCATCAAAGTCTATCGACAGAAATGTTCAGATCATGGCAACAAGAAGATTTCAATAATGCACACCGAAGCACATTACACCCCATACACCGTTTGATGGACGAAGAAGGGAGGAGATAAGGGCCTTGAGAGATAAGCTAATCCAGGCTCTTTCTTATAGTATCTGGTACTCCCTTTGCACCCGGACTGCTTATCCGGCAGATAAGCTAAGACCTCTGCAAGCTAATAAGTAATAATGGCAAACTGTTACTCTGCCCGATTCCAACTTGGAAGTTGATGCCGAGCAAATAAACTTTTAACTTTCCAAACGATTTTTGAAAACCTTGTCAATCAAGAGATCTTTTGAAAACCAAAACTGTTCTCTGAATCTGAAATATATCTGACCTGATACCCTTAGCTCGGAGGTACGCAGGCAGCTTTTACATAGGGTCGATCATCACTTTTAGTAAAAACTCTCAAACTTCGGGTTCTCCACAAACACTTACGTTATATGTTAGAATAATATTAGGGGATATTATATTATATTACCATGTTTTCTAGTTTAGTTTATCTTTCCTCATCATGCATGTTTTTCCAAATCTTGTAACCTGTATAAAAACATGCTAGCGATATGTTTTAGACAGATCAATGAAATGAAGCTTCTTCACAATTCACTTTCTGAACATGGTATCAGATCTTCTGATAATATATGAAGCTTTATAAGTGACTCCAATCACTAAAATGGGATTCGTGGTGAACTACAGATCCTAATAAAAAAAATATATTGACAACTAGACTGCACAAGCAATTTAATTTTGATGCGCATAAAAATATTGACGTTGAACAAATTGAAGTCTCCAAGTAAAATTTGGATAGCTCAATCGGCCACATCGCTTGACTTTTCAAGACATTAGTTTGAAGTGTGTTGGTTAAACCCAAAACCAAGCGTTGCCGAACAAATTAATTATAGTAGTTAGGTGTACTCCACATTATCATGTGGTGAAGTGTGTTGGTTTTTCCCTTTCCTATCATTGGTCATTTAAAGAAGTTAAATTGGTTTTTTTTTTTTTTTAACTTGGCGTATCCGGACTAATTTACGTGCACCTTAATTAGCCAGAAAGTCGGGTAAAAGTTGGGACAAACCCCCATATGAACTGACCCTGTATAAGAATAATAACACTTGAGAGGTTTAATTTGAATATAGGAATAGGAAAGCAACTACAGGGTCCGGCTTAGTCTTTGGTGCATGGCCTTTTCTCAGGCGGACTTCAATATTAGAACATCCACGCCAGTGATTGGAACTGTTTACTTTGAAAGATTCAACGTCTGAAAAATTAGAGAGGATCCTATTTAAGGTTAAATATGTTAGACCCTGAAAAAGGGTTTTGACCAATTATTTTCACAATGAAAAAGTTTAGATCATTATAAATTTGGCGCGAGCAATATTCATGTGATCATAATGCAAGATTACAAGTACAGACGCAAGCTCATGTGGTAATTTGGAATTTTGAGTGACATACCACACTCTTGCTCATAAATGGAAAAAGATAAAATTGAAACATTACCTCTTTTGCTTGGTTGAAAAGAGGGAAATCACTCGGTTTTTTTTTGTCAATTGATAAGAAAAAATCATTTTACATCAAATATGAAATCACTCGTTGACGTGTGTGAGATATATTTTCCTATTAAAACAAGAAGTATCAAGGATTCTTAGAATTTCCGAGTGTTTGTTGTTTTTTCCTTTTCATTAGCATTTTTAGGCCCAAGAGCATTGCCTACAAGCAATTTACGGTGTGTTCTACTGATTAAAATAAGTAATTATTTTTTGAATTAAAAGTGCTGTATTTTGAGAGAATGACATGTCTCGTAAAATAGAAAATCAATACATTTCGAATTAAAAAGGTGATGTGTTGTGAGAAATGACTTGTCTCGCAAAGCGAAAAATAAGTACTTAAAAAATAAAAACCTTAACAGAACGGAGCCTTATTATTGGAAAAACATGTTAGCCAAAATTTTTAGAAAAACAATTATTGTGCCATGGAAACCCTCACATCATGTTTCTATCCTTAATTGTGTGGAAGACTGAAACAACTTCGTGAGAGCAAAAAAACGTGTGAAAGCAATAAATAACGTATGAGTGAATATTTAAACCAAAAAAAATGGGAAATTCTCCCACAAGTCCCATTTTTTTAGGCACCAAGTCAATTCCGAGAATGTCCTTGTCTTGAATACATTTAATTTATACTAACCTGATTACTCCTACTTACCAAGCAACCACCCAATCCATTAATTGCCACTCTCGCATAATCTTTCGAAATGTCATGTGCTCCCGCTCTCAATTCTCGTATTGCACTCACGCACTCATTAATCCTTGCTTTCGCGGACTAATAGTTTGAAATGAGTTTCAAAAATGTTTTCCCGCTCGCGCTCCTGCTCATGCACCTACAGGTGAATTATGTGACTTTGCTCACGACCCAAAGGGACCAAACTAATTCACGAAAGCAAGAATATTTAAATCTTCTAGTCTGCATTTTTAGTCAAAGCTGAAAGAATTGAGTAAAATATAGGAATGATCGGATCTCTCAAATCTCAATTAATAATCACAATGCCTTAGTTCCAGGCTGTCTAAAACTCCGGCAGGTGATCTTTTTTTTTTAATTATTCGGTGATTCCGTTTTATTGACCTCTTCCCAATATGATAAAACAACACATACATATTTTTTCAAGTCTTCTGAGCAGCTTTTTCTTTCGAAATGTTTTTTCCCCAAAAATAATGCTTTTGTAATTGCCAAGTTTCAAAACCAAATCAAGTAGAATTCAAACCAACCACTTTGGCCGTTAGTGACATAGCAATTAACATGCATTATAAAGTCTAAAATAGTATTAATATAAAGAAACATTTCTATCATTGTTGTTTAATTCTAAAAATACGTAGAGCACCATCCCATAATTTAGCCTTGGACATCCAAATCTCTTGGGCCGGCCCTGATTGGAAGTTACTGTACTCCTGATTTCTAAGAACCAGTTTGCAATTAATTAATCGGTTATATGATTATTTATTTTGCTATGAAAGAGAAATATCACGAGTAGCCTCCCTATGAAGCCATTTTAGCAAATCTCCTTGCCAGACCGTAAGGGTCTCACGATTTTAGCAACTTGGAAAATGAATATTACTATTTGGAAAAAATAACAGCAAAATTCGTTAAAGAAATTCCGGAAAAATGTGCCGCACGATCCCTCAGAGTCAAGATTTTGCTTATGAAGTTGTGAATTTTGACCATATTTTACAACCGTATTCGTTGTGTTTTTTCCCCGTCGTGAGACGTGTTCATGTTGAAGGGTGGCCAATGAAGGAGGCTGCTTCTTTGCAGTTGGACTGTAAAGAGTTTCTTGCAGTTGCATCGTTGTCGTTTATCTTTATATTTAACGGTTTAGATTTTTAAAAGTTAACCTTTTTTTTCGGAAAAGTTTCATTTTAATCTTGATTGTTAAAAATACTATCCAACGATTGTGATTATTTGGACCGCATCCCTGTAGTCCAAACTTGGATCGTAGACTAGCCAAATTCGCCAATGAATTATGGTTCTTTGACGAGTGTTTGACAAATTATTTGTTTGATTTTTCAGTTCTTCCAATGGACAGTATTTTGCCTGTATCATGTTGACAGTGTTACAGTATGATTGGAAACGGAATGCACTGTCGGTCCCACAAGAAATTTGACCCGTAAGAATTTTCTGCATTATATTCGAATCACTTATTAATCAAAAAACGCTTATTGTTTTGTTTATCTTTTAGAAAGAAAAGAGAAATCGAATCACTTATTGTATAATCGAAATAATATAGATGAGCAAAAAGATATTTCCATCGTGTAGTATCTGAATCGTTTATTGTCGAAATGAAATGTAAACTATTAAATAGCCGAATAGACAGCTCGGATGGTGCACAACACTGTGTTGTGCACTATCCTCACACCACCAATCCATCTCCGGTTCTATAAATAGTCGTGGGAATCTGCTGACCAATAAGAGTATATTGGTCAAAATTTCCGGCATTATGAGTAGAAGGAATCGGAGACACAAGTTTTAATACTAAAATAATTGGAGCTCCACACTAATAATCGAAGCTGTTTAATTTGTCTAAAACAATTTTTTTTCACAGTTCGTGTAACACGTCAACTCATTCAGATATTGGTAAGAGCTTGATCAATTCGTTCAGTTTTTATCTTGTCAATTAAGAGATAAATACCGATCAAATCCTTACCTACTATATCCAAATTGTTTTTTTTTCAAGAACTCCCAAAAATGTGTTTTATACAAATTGAACGGCTTCGATCATTTGCGTGGGGCTCTAAAATAAGTCCCACAAAGGTAGTTTACATTTTTGTATCAAAACCTGTGTCTGGGAAACAATCAGGCCGGGTTCTTAATAAGCAAACAATAAAATCCCTGAAATTATAGATTTTGTATATCTAAAATTATATACTGTACCATATATTCATATCAACGAACCAATCAAATAGTAAGGGCCAAATAGTGTTAGGCCCGTTTCACTTCCCCTTATTAAAAAATAAGTATTTTTTTTTTAATTTTCAAATTTGAAAAAAATATATTTATCAATTTTTTTCATTGTTCAAAAAATCTCATTGAGATCTATCAAATAAAATTCATATTGTATTTTTTTTATTTCAATAAACTCATTATTTTTAAGCTTGA
This sequence comes from Rhododendron kiyosumense, assembly GCA_019656275.1. Lineage (NCBI taxonomy): Eukaryota > Viridiplantae > Streptophyta > Magnoliopsida > Ericales > Ericaceae > Rhododendron > Rhododendron kiyosumense. Next base: position 65,164 of record BPLS01032190.1, read on the forward strand.
AAATAGGTACTTATTTTGTAATCTGAAAACGGGGCCTTGTTCATATGAAAACTTTACTAATGCTAATGTCAGATATGAAAACGGATACTCTATTTAGTTCTAGATTTCAAACTCTTTCTTTTTAAAGATATTTTCATGTTCTTACTTTTGCTCACCCTCAAATAGATACTCTATTTTTTTCCGGTAACTGTACTTTTCATTGAATGCCCAAACAAAGAATAAAAACACATCCGCAAAGGAAAACCTAAATTACTTGATCATGCAAGACCAAAACTAGAATAAAAAATGATGTTTTAAAGATATTTTCACACTCTTACTTTTGCTCACCCTTAAGCGAATACTCTATTTAGTACTAGATTTTAATACATCGATCTCTTTTTATAGACTTTTTTATGCTCTTACTTTTTCTCACCCTCAAACGGATACTCTGTTAATATATTCCTTTTTAAAGATATTTTCATGCTCTTACTTTTAAAGATATTTAGTACTAGATTTTAATATATTTCTCTTTAAAGATATTTTCATGCTCTTACTTTTGCTCACCCTCGAACGGATACTCTCTTTATAGCACTAGATTTTAATATATTCCCTTTTAAAGATACTTTTATGCTCTTACTTTTGCTCATCCTCAAACGGATAATCTATTTAGTACTAGATTTTAATATATTCCTCTTTAAAGATATTTTCATGCTCTAACTTTTGCTCACCCTCACATACACACGATATGTAACTTCGTTATCTGTCATATCCTGAAATTCCCAATCAAATATATACTTACTATGCCATGCATTACAAAAAAGTTAAATTATTCTATAGACAGGGGTGGAGCTATATATGTTGGGGCCTCCCCGAGCTCCTGAATTTTAAAATTTTTTATTTTATATATACCTGATTTTGAATATTATTTATAATTATTCGTGTATAGCTACTTATAATCTTAATAAGTTTGGTTTAGTTTGATAAAAAATCGGTTATCCTACATTCTCATTTCTCAATTTTTTCATAAATGAAAAATAACACATGTAATAGTTGGAAGTAGCCTGAAGAAAAAAAAAATTGGTATACTTTAACTACATCAAGTTGGAATCATTTAGATATACAAAATGTAACGTATTGGAAAGCAAAATCTTTGTGATATAATCTATCTAATAAAACGCAAGGGTGTGGGAACCACACAAATACAAGTTGAAAGAAGGGTTAAGATTCATTTGATCCAATGGCTGATGTGTATTTTTCAGCTCTCTTAAGAAAACACTCACACTCTTACAAATATATTACAAAAATGCCATTGGTTCTTTTTACCCAAATCAGATTCTGTCAGAAGCATAAAAAAAAAAAAAAGACTGCTTCTGTTGGCGTTTGGGTCTCTCTCTCTCTCTCTCTCTCTCTCTCTCTCTCCACCGCTATTTCGAATCTCTGGCGAAATCTTTTAAATCTAGGCCAACAAAGCTACGTGGAATGTTCCCTACCCGTCGAAATCTTTCAAATCTGTCGAGTTTCGTGGACGGTGAGAACTAGGCCAAGAAAACTTCGTGAAAGCAAATATATTTGGAATTTTTTGGAGTTGTTTGGGATTTTTTTTTGAATTTTTGGTCACTATTTTTTAAAGTTTTGGCGTCAGCAAAGGAGGTCTGACAAAGAAACTATATCAATTTGGAAGAAAGCATATGAGCTGCGTGGACGGTGGGCAAAGAAAGCTCCCTGGAAACAAAGGTATTTGGAAATTTTTGGAGTTTATTGGGATTGAGATTTTTTTGGATTTTTTGTCTTTGTTTTTTTTTGGAGTTTTGGTATCTAAAAGCAAAGGTAATGTTCTATTGGGATCATCGTTGGCAATTTTTGGTGTTAGAAATGTTTTTTGCAGCTAGCTTAAAAATTTAGTTGGGGGAGTGCCGTAAGCACGTGTAATTCTCTTTCATGCCACTAAGAAGAGGATCACATACTACACACTAATAAATCGATTAAGTGTTTGAGCCACTGACTAGCAATTGCCGGCATATGAGCTGCGTGGACGGTGGGTAAAGAAAGCTCCCTAGAAGCAAAGGTATTTGGAAATTTTTGGAGTTTATTGGGATTGGGATTTTTTTGGATTTTTGCCTTTGTCTTTTTTTTTTGGAGTTTTGGTATCTAAAAGCAAAGGTAATGCTCTATTGGGATTATCGTTGGCAATTTTTGGTGTTAGAAATGTTCTTTGTAGCTAACTTAAAAATTTAGTTGTGGGCGTGCTGTAAGCATGGGTAATTCTCTTTCATGCCACTAAAAAGAGGATCATATATTACACATTAATAAATCGATTTAGCGTTTAAGCCACTGCCTAGCAAGTGCCGTAGACATGGATAATTCTAATCGGAATGCGTAGTGCCATAGGTACGTGTAAGCACTAGTAAGTATATATTCCGATAAAAATTATATGTCTTACAAGTCGGCCCCCGGAAAAAAATCTTGGCTCCGCCACTGTTTATGGAGTGGCAATAATCCTATATGTTACGAAGATTAGGTATACCTGCGATGTGTGTGTGTGAGAGAGAGATTTATCATTTATGATCAAATCCGAAAATGACATGAGAGAGAGATTTGATTTATCATTTATGATGAGAGAATGAGAGAGAGAGAGAGAGAGAGAGAGAGAGAGAGATTATTTATCATTTATGATCAAATCCGAAAATGACATTCACATGATTGCAACTTGGCAAATTAACTGTGGTGCTACAGTTCCCGACGGGGAATCCCGACCGGATTCCCGACAACCCGTTGGGCCCACTCTGGCCACCAGACGGCTGATCCGAGTCATCCAAAATTTTTTTTAAAAAAAACCGAGTGGCCCCAAGCGAGAATCAACGGCATTCGATGTGTGTAGGTGGCCGATCCAAACACTCAATTTTTGTGTTTATAAAACTCCATTTTTGTATGTATAAATACACACAAAAATGGAGTGTTTGGATTGACCACCTACACAAGTCGGATGCCATTGATTCACTCGTAAGCCCACTCGGTTTTTTTAAAATTTTTTTTGGACGGCTCGGATCAGCCGTCCAGTTGCCGGAGTGGGCCCAGTGGGCTGTTGGAAATCCTATCGGGATTCCCCCGTAGGGAACCTTAGACTTTTCGGCAAATTAATGGCAACCCATTTTTAATGACGCAACCCGGTGAGTAAAATGGGAAAAGCCTTCCCAACCACTTTCTTCGATTGTGGCCTTTGCCTTTGCATGTGCTCGCTTTGCGGTTGTTCACAAGAAAGCTCATCTTAATAATAATAATGACTTTAAAGGGAAGCAAGCCATCTGTCAAATTATTGTTTCTCAACTTCTTAATTACTACTACGTACTGATCATGTTGTTATGTTTAAGCTTTCGTTTATGCGACGTGGTGATCAAGGATAAGGAGTACTTGCTTAATTCCTAGAGGTCTTCAAGTTTGAAAGTTAATCCTAGGTGGTAGTAGGTAATATCAATTCTAGGGCCAGTCTGTATAGGACTTTTATCCCGATTTGAATTGGGTCTTTCGCTAGTGAAAGGTAGAATTGGTTCTGTAAGAATTAATTGAGGTGCGCATAAACTTATTCGAATACGGAATACCCATAGTTATAAAAAAAGGATGGGGTTAAATCGGATCAGAATATGGTCCGGTACGTAATCATTTCATCTTATTCGATCCGATCTTCAAACGTAACAGTTAATGAATTTCGGTGAATAGTGATATCTTGAAGGAACTTGCTAACCGGCCTGGAATCATTGTACAATATTCGTTACGAAAAATGCATGTGCTCTTATACATGTGTGCGCACATGGATCACCACGGTTAAATTTAATGGCGGACTAATTTATCAAGCTTAATTAGAATCCACAATTGGGTACATGAATTGATGTTGAACTAACACTCTTTTCTATCTTTTCCAAAAGTTAATGTGTCCGGACTAGTTTACGCGTGTCTCAACTAATATTCTTTTTGGTTTGGTCAAAAACAGGCCCTCCACGTTGTGACAAGAGAATTCAAGAGAAATTATTTTCTTGCGGTTTGACCTCAAGAATCGAACCATAATCAATTGTGTGGGGAGCAAACCTACCAACCAATTACCGAAATAACCCTTAGGCTTTGAAATAACACTTAAGAGCATGCCAAACATTGCATTAGTAAGTATCGTGGTGCTAAAGGCCTCCTAGGAATATAGGACCACAACCTTTTGCCTGACTTTTCGATTAACGCCCTAATTAAATGAGTCATATTCAATAATTAATGAGTCATATTCGGTGGTTAGGAGATGGCAAACGTAAGATTTCATTTTAATGAAGGGTCTAGCTAGGGAGTAGGGAGTTGATTGGTGGAATTAATTGAGATTTCATTTTCCTGAACGTCATTAACCCAATTACATACGTACGGGGAGTATTAAAATTTACTAACCGCCAGATTTTATAGAACAAAAATATTGTTTGGTCATGTGTTTATTTATATTCAGTCGAATTAGTTCTTACTTTTATATGTTCATCAGTCTTTCCCGGATTATATAGGATTGCAAATAAACCGAGTTGCTCGCTAGCAATTCGAGATTAGGATCATCTTAACTCGGCTTGACTCGTTTAGTAATCGAGTTGAACTTGGGCTCAATGTTGAGGCTCGTGTAAAAAATGAGCCGAGCTCAACACTCTAAAACTCGGCTTGACACGACTCAAAAAACTCGACTTGTTTGCATCAGCGCGTTCGGCAACTCGTTTAGCAAATGAACCGAACTTGGCTTGTTAAGGGCCAAACTTGAACACTACAAAACTCGACTTGTTTGCACCCCTGACCAGATGTATAACATGAACTGCTCAGATCATAGTTTTAAATCTCGAGTGGAGCCAAAGAAAGGGGTGTTTTGCTCAAATCATAGTAGTTTGGGAGTGAGCTTAACCAAAGGAGCAATTTCCAAATTCTAGAGAGAGAAACAAACAAACAGAGACGAAATGCAAGGAAATTGGAAAAGTTACACTAGTAACGAAGACCAGATCAGCTATGGAGATCACTCGGTGTAGGCAAGAGAGGGAGGAGATTGTTTCATGAAGGTTTTCTTTGTTGGGTTATATTCATGACTTATTGGGTCATTTAAAATGACCCAATTAAGACCCAATTAGACCCAATTAATAACTGGATTGAATGGGTTGGACCCATTTTAACCCAACTAATAAATGGATGGATTTGAATTGATTAATGGGTATGAGTTCAAATTACCACCCCTAATTAAAGCTATCCCCAGAAAACATAGACTAAAATGCGGCTCAACTAAAGTGTGGCTTTGATTTAACAAAACTGGTTTATTTTGTGTTTTTGTTAACTTTATTTATTCAATTTATTTTTCTATTTTGGTTTTCTCAATAAAAATAGGACCGTTAAATTGCCGAATGAACTGCTTGAATAGTGCACAATACGTACACCCACCACGTTTCCCATAAAGTTTTTCCAATGTCTCTTTATTCTTGAACATAAAAACAACCACATGAGTGTTGGCGTTGCCTAAACAAACGAGTAAAATAATTTCTATATTACTCCTATATTTATTGCAACACAAACAATACATAATGAATATACATTTTCAAACGAACCCGGGCCAAAATCTTAACTCCCTTTCTAAACCGGATTTGGGGTGCTGTAGTGCACCCCGTGTAGTGTACGTGTAGGGCGGCACACAGCAATTGATTTCATCAATCAACGATTCACATTAAAAATTAATTATGACCGGTAATAAATGATTCTTAGCGGTCATAATTAAAAATCATATCTCAATCATTCATTGTCAAGATCGATGGCCCGTATGCGCCCTACAGAGTGCTTTGCAGGGCCTTGCACTACAGAATTTCCCAATCCCTTCTAAACTAGGGGCGCAATTTTTGCATTATCATGTGGACCCTCTTAAAAGTTTAGTACACACACACACACACATATATATATATATATATATTCATTTTTTATCAATGAATTTAAAGCTATAGTATTATGCAGGTTGGTTTCATTTTTATTATGCGAGGCTTGACTAGGGAAGATCTTCGAAATTAAATTGCAAACCAGTTAATGGAAGACATATAGATGTGTGTGGTGGTTTTTATGTTGGGTAATGTGTTTTGACAATTGAATTGTCTTAGTTGATGAATGAAAATAAATGTTTAACGTGGATTTTATGTTCCGTGATGCAGATTTTTCTCTTATTTTTTTGGGACTTATATAAATGAAAAGAAGCGAGTACACACATGTGGACTCCACGTGCTTAGAATATATTACAGACGGAGCTATGGTGCAATCTCGAGTGAAAACTATAGAAGGGAGAGAAATTTTGTAAGTTTCATATATGCAGAGTCTCGGGGTCTGTTCCGCTAGTATTTTTTAAGTACTTATTTTTTGCTATATGAGACATATTATTCTCTCACAATACATCACTTTTAATTTAAAAAATAAGCATTTATTTACCTTAGCGGAACGGAGCCTGATAGTCAAGTTCCCTCGTAGAAAAATCTAGACTAGGGGAACTGGAATCCATTTAGGCCCATTATAATGGTTGTGTTCAAGCTTCTAGAGCCCGAAGAAACTTGGGCTTCAGCAATATGTAAACTTGAGCTCATTAGTCCATGATTTTCAAATAGCCCGCCTAAGCCTAAAAGGGTGTTACTTTCTTGTCCAAAGGGGTGTAAATTTGGCTCAATAGCTCGAAGCCCGTCTGAGCCCGTTGAAATTTAGCCTGGCCCAAACCCCAACCCGATCCCTCTGAGTTGGGCTTGGGCTATACGTTTTGAAGCCCGAGCCGTTGGCTTACCCGATTAACCCGATCCTAAGCCTAAGAATTTTGACCCGTAAAAACCCTATCCAAGCCCATCATAATTCATTTTCTGTAGTTCATACTTCAAAAAATCGTTTGTCCAAAGTAGATTATATTAAGATTTCTAATCCAAAAGTCAAACTCCAGTGTCCAAAGTCCAAATGTTAAATTTTGGAGTAGAAAACCCAAATACTCTTTGTACACGGTCTCTAATTTTATGTCAACTGGTAATACAAATTGCAAGATGAAGACGAAATCTTGGGCCTTAGGTCACCAAACGCAAAGGAAAAATAACAGTCAAGAACGTGTTTTGATAATTAATCCGTCAAGGACATGCTAAGAGCATTTATTAGTACTGAAAATGTCCTTAACATGTATTAATTATCAAAATACGTCCTGGCCGGGCCGTCTCCCAAATACAAACATTTTGCTACAAATCCTAACTGGGCCAGTTTGTCCTTTTTACAGTGGGCGGTTGGTTTATGATTTTAAGGATTAATCGAGATATACGTAAACTGACCCAGATATCTAGTTAACAACAACAAAAAAGTTATTGTTTCGTTTTCCTATTTCACTTGGGTTATATAGATTTCTCTCCTGTAGTTGGTTCAACCGTAATTGCACACAATCTCATCGTTTTGGTTTTTCCTCTCATATTTTTCAAAGTCACTTTCACGTTGACGCACTTGCTTGCACGCACTTTAACAGCACCACCAGTAAAAAACACCATGGGGGCCTTGGCCACACCCAACCCCTTAATGGTTTTGCCATTGGCTTAAGCTCATCTCGACTAATTTTTGGGATCCAATCCTACAGTCCACTTGAAGAAAGTCCAATTAAAACTGGAGCAAAGCTCATACGAGAATAATTTCAGACTTCACTCCATATGGGTGGGCACACGTATCACGGGTGTAAATCGTGATTTGCAAAAAATGCAAAGTGGTAAATCTTGAATTGAGATTAATTGGTAATGAAATCTGGAATGTGCCCCCCCCCCCCTCCCCCCCCTTACAGTTTCTTTAGGTAGTTAAAATGGATAGTTTGAGGGGAAAAAAAAAGAGTTAGCCTTAAAATTGACGTTCACACTAGAAGAGTACGTCCCTTTATAATTGCAGTAATATATAATTAGGTATATTTTATGCAAATGATAATGCCAAATCCCTTCGTGTGAATGCCAAATTTTTAATGATTAATTACGTCAAATTTTTAATGATCTAACGCCCTGTTTGCATGGAGGAGATGAAGGGGGATTTGTAAATCCCCCTGATTTCTACTCCGGGTGTCCCTCAAATCAGGTGTTTGGTTCAGATTTTTGGAAGGTGGAGATGGTTGCTGTAGAGGATTCATGTCCTGGAAAAGGGGGATTTGCGAACGGGAGGTCAGACCCCGTCGTTGGCAAATCC